>CAUYQV010043633.1:0-45078 GCA_963574575.1 Galagoides demidoff | reverse complement strand
TCTAGAAAAGTTCACTTGTACCCTTGTTAGACAGATATATAGGTGATCTTTCTGGTCACCCTCCCACCACCCAACCACCCTTCTCCCCTCCCCTTCCCCACCCCCTCCCCATATTCTTGGGCTAGAATTAAGTTGTATCTTACGTTTGAGAGCTATAGATTAGTTTCATAAAAGGGCTGTGTACAAACTGAAATGGTTTTTATTTGCATTTCTCTAATTATTAGGGATGATGAGCATTAGAATGGCTCACATCACAGTTTCAAAGCTGCAAATGCTGGAGTGGATGTGGAGAGAAGGGAACACTTTTACACTGCTGGTGGGACTGTAAACTAATACAACTTTTTTGGAAGGAAGTATGGAGAATCCTCAAAGAACTCAAATTAGACCTCCCATTTGATCCTACAATCCCATTACTAGGCAGCTTCCCAGAAGAAAAAAAAATTCTCTTACCATAAGTATACTTGCACTAGACTGTTTATCATAGCTCAATTTGCAATTGCCAAAATGTGGAGACAACCTAAATGCCCACCAATCTGGGAATGGATTAACAAGCTGTGGTATATGTATACCATGGAATATTATTCAGCCACCAAAAAGGATGGAGACTCTACATCTTTTGTACTAACTTGGATGGAGGTGGAGCACATTCTTCTTAGTAAAGCATCACCAGGAATGAAGAAGTAAAAATACAATGTAGTCAATTTTGATATGAAGACAATTAATGCTAGAGGTGGGGGGGGTGAGGGAATCGGGGAGTGAAGAGAGGGAAGGAGGGAGGGGAGGTCACAGTGTTTGACCTTCCTCTTGGGGGAAGAAGACATTTATAAGAGGGACTTTGCTTGACAAATGCAATTAGTGTAACCTGGATCTTTGTACCCTCAATGAATCCCCAACAGTTAAAAAAAAAAACTGAAATGATAAACAAGAAAATGAGCAAAATTTGGTCATTCCCCACAATTTTTTGAATAAAACCATTTTTACATGGCATGCAAAGTTTGGAATAGTTTGTAGTTAAGGCCAGATCATGTTTCATAGGGACATATTTGGCTACTCCTTCTGTTTTGTGGATACTGATATAATAATGATTAGAATTCATTTTGATTTTTTAAAATGATTGAGACCCAACATATGTCATAATATATCAGTGAAATAGGGATATACTATTATATTTATCATGTAAAAGCTGAAGTCTAAAATATCCTGACCATAGACATAATGCCAACTATTTGCCTAGCTTTCCATTTGCAAAACAGAGAATGTGATGATTCATTTCATATGTCAACCTGACTGGGATAAGGGGTGTCCAGATAGCTAGTAAAACATTATTCCTGGTGAGGATGTTTTCAGAAGACATGAGCACTTGAATCATAAGACTGAGTAAAGCAGGTCACCCTCACCAATGTGGATGATCTCATCCAATCTTCTGAGGGCCTGAATAAAAGAAGGCAGAGAAAGGATGAATTCATTCTCTGCTTGAGCTGGAACATTCATTTTCTCCTATCTTCAGACATTGGTGCTGCTGGTCCTCAGCCCTTTGGACTTGAACTGAATTGTACCCCTGGTTCTCTTGGTTCTCCAGCATGCAGATGGCAGACTGTGGGACTTCTCTGCCTCCAAAATTGCACACACCAATTCCCATAATAAATCACACACACATGTACCCAATCAGTTCTGTTTCTCTGGAGAACCCTAACTAGTAAAGGGAGTTAATTATTTAGTGAGTCAGACTGGGAACTCTATCGCATGCTGTTAAAACCAGCTGAGATGTCAGATCACCAAATCCTGCAGGGAGCAAAGTGTGTCCCATGGAACCTGTCCAGACCTAGCATCTGCTGGCTTTGTGACCCTGGTCAATTACTTAATGGCTAAGCTTCAGGGTTTTCATCTGTAAAACAGGCACAACAGTGCCTACCTCACCGGATAATTTATGGTTTAATGCAATGATGTCCAAAAAGCACTCAGTACCATGCTCGGCTGAGTATAAAATCTCAACAAATGGTAGCTGTTTGTGTGAAAGAAGGGCTATACTCCTGATTTTTAAAATGGATATTTATATAAAACACTTTAAATTTAAAAATCTAACAAAGATCACAACCAAGTAAAAAATCTGTATTATTTCAGGCTTTCCCATCATTAATGTACATTTGAACACATGTATTATTATATACATGGCATTTTACATTCTGCTTTTCTCTCATTTAATATTATTTTGCATACACGTCTATGTTTTGGTATAGTCTACATATGTCATTTTTATATGGTGTCCCTAAAGGTAACACAAGTATCACAAGAAGTTGGAAGTGAAACTGAACTATTATATTAATATTTCCCCCGCAAAAGTCCCAGGGCTCCACGACTCACCAAGTCATCAGGCCATCCTGTAATAACCTAGGTCAGTCAGCCTGACTTGGCCTCAGAAGTCTGCCCTCAGTTCCCTTAAGAAATTCCTGTTCTCCCTCCCCTGTGTGCCCCCCTCTTGCTGAGACTGCTTATTTTCTGATGACTCCTTTTAGCACAGGGCCTCTCAATCTCTGCACCTTTGACATTTGGTCCAGGTAAGCCTTTGCTGTTGGCCCATCCTGTGCATTGCGGTATATTCAGCAAGGTCCCTGGTCCCTGCCCACTAGATGCCAGTAGCATCTTCCCTTCCTCCCCTGGTTGCAGCAACAAAAAATATCTCCTGAGATTTCTGAATATCCCCTGGAGAGGGGGCTAGATTGCCCTCGATTGAGGACCACTGTGTTAGTTAGTACCTTGCACCATCATGAATTCTGGGCTTTGAGCGTTTGCTACCTACAGTCCCAGAATGCCTTGGCTTTGTTTCTACATCATTCTAAGAGTGGCACTATCTCTTCCCCGGGAATTTTAGTCACCATTGTAGAAATGGAACTATACAATTGATGTCTGAAATAGGGCATGATGTCTGTTTCTACTCAGAATAATTGCAAGTTAGGAATACAATGGGAGTCTCTTTACTTTTCCAAGTCAGAGTTCTTCATCTGCAACATGCAAGCAGTAATAGAGAAGCCTACTTAACTCTTAGTGTTGTTGTGGTGACCAGTATGTTAGTTGATTGTTGGATTTATTCATGCATTGAACATTTATTGAGACTACACTATGTCGAGCACTGTGTTGCCATGTGGGATGCAGACAAAAGATCCACTTCACAGGGGAGAAAACATAGATACCTATCACACAGAGCAGTTTCATTAAGGGATGTCTCATTAAACAAAATATAGTAAATGTAGCCCATGGAATATTATACAGCCTTAAACTAGAAGGCACTTCTGATATATGCCATGACACAGGTGAACACTGAGAACAGTATGCTTTGTGAAATAAGCCAGTCACAAAAGGGAAAATAATGCATTATTTTGCTTATATGAGGTACCTACAGCAGTCAAATTCACAGAAACAGAAAATACAATGGTCCCCAGATGCTGACCCTGCTGACTACTCTGTTGACACCTTGATCTTGGACGTCCATCCTGCACAGCAGTGAGAAAATAAGTCTCTGTTTTTTAAACCACCCGGTCTATGGTATTCAGTTGTGCAAGCCATAGCAAGTTAATATGAATAAATAGTTTCGGATTAGGAAGATGAAAAAGTACTGGAGGTGGAAGGTGGTGATAGTTGCACAAGCGTGTAAAGAACTTAATGCTATTAAACCTAAAAATGGCTAAACTAGCAAATTTTATGTTATGTATATTTTGCTGCGGTAAAACAGCCATACCCATGAAGTGTCTGTGAGAGAGCAATGCACAAGACCTGTGAGCCTGAGAAGGGCCCTGGCACAGCAGGCGAAGGGCATGGAAGTGGTGATAAAGGGAAGAGGGAGGCCACACAGGCCAAAGGGCCAGAGGAGCTAAACTACAAAGGATGAGAGGAGGGAGACATGTGCTGAGAACTGCAAGCAGTTTGATGTTCCAGGAGTGAGAGGTGGGAGGTAAAATGGGAGACATGAGTGCCAGAGTAAGAAACTGGGACTTTACCCTGAGGGCAGTGGGGCCACTGAAGGCTGATAGGCAGAGAAATGCCACAGGCAGGTGTGTGAGGAGGCAGGGTAATGTCTCTGAAAGCCATTTGTAGGTAGAGATGCAGTCTCCTTACTGTGGTTATTGTTAACAAAGAGAGCTGCAGGCAACATACAGCATCCAGCGAAGCAGCAGAATGTGCGGTGGCAGGGTCTGTCCTCTCAGCTGCTGGAATCCTAGCAGGCAGCAAGTACAGGGAGCTCACATTGCTCCCAGAAGGCACAGAGCCTGAAGGTGGAGGTAAGAAACAAGGGCCATACTCATGGACTGCAGATCGTGGCAGTGAGTGGCCACTAGGAGACACCTGGAACAGAGCCACAAACCCAGGCCCACAGAGTCTACCCTAGAGTAAGGTGACCAGATGTCCCAATTTTTAACAACTTGCCCTGTGTCCTGGTTTTAAAAAAGTCCTGAGTTTTGGAAAGAATGCATGACAGGCTAGTGGGACAACAGGAAGGGAATATACAGTTTTCAGCTGCTGAAAACATTAATGTAACTCCATTTGGGAATGAAGAGGTTAATGTAACTTCATTTGGAAATGAAAAGGCTAACATAAACTCCCTACTCCCCTCCTGGGCAAGGTTGCCCAGGTAGACCAGTGCCCTACTCCTTTGAGCCACAGGTGCCACCCTATACCTAATTATTTTTAATGTATTGTATTTGTAAATTGTACTTATGTTGAAATTAAAAATATATATATTACAATACTATTTTTGCGTTCTATGAAAATTTTTGTTGCTCCATATAGACCAAATTTTTAATTAAAAAATTAAAAATGAAAAGAAATTTTATACTCAGAGCCGCCACTGCCGCTGCCCCCCTCCCCCCCCCACCCCCGTCAATGGTGTCCCTCTTTACCAATGTTAAAATCTGGTCACCTTACCCTAAAGACACCCAGTTATCGGCAGTGGGGTGTGGCTTATTGATGAGTTTTTCATTCCAGCTCTGCAAAAAATCTGCACAGAAAAGGTGAAGCATGGGATTCTATCAGGAGTAGACACAAATGTGGGGCCCTGAGGGCTGACAGAAGAAGGGTGCTATTTTGGCTATGGGGACACTTTTGCTGAAAGCAGTTAGACATTGTAAAGAACCAAAAATGTATGCACTAGCATTTCTTCAGAAGTGTTGGGTGGAGTGGTTCCTATACTCATCACAGCCAGTTCTACCCTTAAACTGGGTAAGCCCCTGCTCAGACAACAAGGGGCTATTGGGAGGAAATCTTGACTTTAGGTGAGAGATTAGAGACTTAAATTTTACAAGTATTTCAAACTTTTGTAGGTTAAATCTTATCTCCCCATTGACATACATTAGAATCCCAGAGCTGTAGTTGATTATTTTCTGATTGATTTTTCATGGGGTGGTTCTCTGTGTCTCCCACATTTCATGGTAGCCAGCAAGGTACACACACCCTCCAAGCCATCTGAGAGTTTTGAAGTAGAGGCAGCCCATGATGGATCCTGCTAGCTCATGAGCAATCATTGCCTAGCATTTCTATTTTGAAGGTTCAGACTTTTCATATTTGGTGACGCTTGGAATCCGTTCTGCTCAGAAATAAAACAATCAGAATATCATCAAGGCATTTACACCTTTCATCCCAAACTCCAAAGCTAAGAACTCAACAAATATTTATTTGGCACTTCTTTGGGTTATCACTATGTAGAGAAATATTTTGTTTATTTTTACCCTCCCTGGGGTTTATGGTGTTGGGCGGCACCTGTGGCTCAAAAGGGTAGGGCACCGGCCCTATGTGCAGGAGGTGGCGGGTTCAAACCCAACCCCAGTCAAAAAATAATAATAATAATATTTATTGTGACTTTACAAAACAGTATAAGAGAAGGTTTCCTGTGCCTAGCACAAGGTATGGAACATAGTGGACCCTCCAGCAACAATTCTTTCAAAGAATGAATGAAAAATACATTATCAATTCAATTAGGAAGCCAGGGCATAATAAAATAATTTAAAACATATATAATATATATATAATATACATGTATATATACACAAGTACTGTATGTGTGTATGTATATACACACACACATAATGGATGCCAAAGGGGTGATAAAAAGAATGAGAGGTGTGGAAGGGGTGTGCCCAGCACAGACTGAGTACCTGCCATGCACCTAGCGCTCAGACGTTATCTGAGTTTGCTTCATTTCCCCTGTGAACCTGCGACTGTTGTTATGAAAGAAGAAATCTAAGAGCAAAGAGGTTTTGTGTCTTGTACAAGACCACACAGCAAGTTAGGGAAGACTCTGAATTTGAGTTTGCATTTAGAGTCTCCACCTCCCCATTCCTTCCCCTCTGCTTAGTTAGTGCCATCACAGGCTTCCAGAACAAAAGAGGCCAGGGAGGGGCCGGTGGGGCTTGGCTGTCTGGGAAGGCAGGGAGAGGAGGGCTTTGAACTGCACTCTGAACCTGGGATTTAGGAGGTGGAGGGAAGAAGAGGGCCAGTGGCTAATGGAGGTGGCTGGCCAGGAGATCATCAAGGATTGTCTTGGGGAGGGGGATCTGAACCATGCTGCCTCCAGAGGCCTCCTCTCTCTGCCAGAGCTATTCCCAGGACACGATGATTTTGTAGTTGGCCTAACATTGCAGGCCCTTAAATGCCAGGCTAAGGGATGAAACTTTATCCTGTAATAATTATTCCAGACTGATTAGCTACAAAATCATCTTAAGGGAAGACTGGAATATTCAAGAATGAACAGAAAGGGTGTGAGAAAGCTGACATGGCCTCTGATAAGGAAATCTGAGACAAAAGTGTGCTCCTTCCCTTCTGTCCCCACCCCCAGCTCACCACCTCTCACCCCTGCCCTTTACATGCCTCCCTGGCGTGACACACATGACCTGGTGGCCCTGGTGACTAAGACACAGGACTGCAGAGGATGTATTCCACACCCACTCATTCCTGTCGGTGGAAAGGGCTTCCCAGTTCAGAATTTCCCTGCAGCAGCTCTAGCAACCTTACTGTGCATCCAGGGTGACTCAGCATTCACAGAACTGACATGAAATGTGATGCAAAATGACTCAACTTCCCCCTCCCACAAGCCTATCCTGGACTAGGGGCTTTGTCCCAGATGACCAAGGCTGGTGTTAAGAGGGCAGCCCTTCGCCAGGCCCTGCCAGTCTGACCTGAAGAGACCGGGAGGACCAGCGTAGCCATAGACTCCTCTCAACCAGCAGTGTCCAGTCCCTGAACCCTCGTGCTGTCAACCTGCATGAGGGCTGGAACCCCATATCAGGACCAAACATCAGCAACAAAAGGATCTGCTTTTCAGGCCCAGCACTGCAGAGAAGGTGTTGGCTTGGCCATATGGATTCAAACAGACTTAAAGATGGTCTCAGGTGAGCCGTGCTCAGCCAAAGCCTAAAAGGCTGGGCGTGACTTTTTGGAGTACACTTCAAAAGAGTAAACATTTCTAAGGGGCTAGAAAGCTTGTATTGATGTGCTGACTTTTCATCCGAAAACCTCATTACTTCATCTGTGAAATTCTTCTCTCTGATCCCAGGTATCTAAACCATGACAAATAAAATCTCTGACCCCAAGGGCCTCTGCACCTCTCCCATGCCCTCCCTCCTCACTGAACCAGTTCTTCAGCTCCCAGCTTACCCTGCACTGGTGCTCTCATGCTGACACAACCCTCCTGGCTTCCTTTCTTTCTTTTGCAGCTGGGTCCTTTGACCCTTTCAACATAACACTATGAGGTCTCTCCCTCCCTGGTCCAGGTATGCTCACCCTGAGACCTCCAGCCCTGGACTCGTCTAATTTTCTCTGTACTTGCTCATTCACAGCAAATGGTGTGGAAGAAAACCATGATCCAGGAAACCACTAGTTATGTCTGGTCACAAACTGTTCCCACTGCTGGCAGTCCTTCTGTCTCTAGCGGACCCCTTTCTAAGACTCTGTGATGCTGATTACAAATCTGTACCGCAAAGGTGCACTCCGGGGCCAGGGTGATGGTCAGCGTGCAGGTGTCCACAGCGGCTTCCATAGCTGAGTGCAACACTGTGGTGCAGACAGCACACAGCACATCACCGAGTGATTTGGGGCAAGAGCCAAGGACAGTGCTGAACACCTGGAGACTCCCCCTGGAGACATGCAAGCTGTATGGGAGGAACCTGAAGGTCCTGGGTTTCCCCGGGTGCACATAGAAGCAGAACTAAGGAAATACTGTTTCTCTTTCATTCTTATGAAACCTGCCCTTATTTCCCAGAAGGGAGGCCTGGAAAACTCAGAAAACATACACAGTTGGAATACAATGTTCTTAAACTTGAAAAAAGCAAAATGACCTCTTTCACTGAGGAAAAATAAATCCTATATTCCATACAACATGTGGATCTCATCTTGAAGTTGAAAGTCAGTGGGTGACTGGCCATCTCTATAAAGTATTATAATGTCTTGGACGTGAACATAAGTGAGATATGCAAAAAGCCAAAGATTGATATTTTTATATAATAAAGGAGTAATGTTTTTATAATTAGAATATAAAATATGGCCACCCCCAAGCCCTATAGGGCTCCCCACTAACTCCAGGATAGTCTGGGTTCTTCAGTGTGGTGTTATGGGCTTTGGAAATACTGCAGCACTCTCCGTGCCTGGCTGTGCTCCTGAAGCCTCCATTCTCCAGCACTTCCCGAAAAGGCCAGGATTGCCCAGCCTCACTGCTTTCATAAACCCTTCTCTCCTTTTCTTGGTTATTTCCCCCCTACATCCCTTGTCAACTGGCAAATACCCAGTCAGCCTGCAATCCAGCTCGATGACTGCTCCTTCCAGAGCCTTCCTGAGCACTTTGAGATAAAGTCAAGCTTCCTCTTCGCTGTGCAGTGAGGTTCTCCACAGGGCTGCTCTGCGTGTATCAGAGCCCTGATTCCTGTCTGTCCTTCCATCAGGCTACGAGCCCATGGCAGGGACCACATCTCCATCTTTGTGTTATCATTCCCCCACCCAAACCTGTCCCTGTCACCATCACTATGCCTGACATGGAATAGAACTTGATAAGTCAATTCATCTTTTGAAAAGATATTTCTTTAATATCTCTGAATTTTGGGGTCATCATAGCTTTCATTATCAAGAGGAATAGCAATGGGAAAATAACCATCATTAAGCAGTTTCTATAGAGTGTCCCTGGACAGGAAACCATAAAAGAGCTAAAGAGAACAGATCTAACATGAATTTCAGACAATCACATGCACACCACCAACCAACCAAGATAACCTGAATTACTGTGTTCCTAGAAATGAATGAAGATGAGGAAAATATAATCCCTGACATCAAGGATCTTGCAGTGTAGTCGGCTTGCAAGACCTGCACAGAATAGGACCATGGTATTTTTAGGTCGGAGGGCTAGAGTTAGAGAAAATAAAACAACCGCTACCACACAAACAAGTGTGCAATTGATTTTGAGGTCTGGGGTGCCATTCCAATGCTGGTCCACATATGTACCTCCTGCAGGCAGCTGCTGTGCCCAGCAAGGATTCTGCAGGCCTAAGAGAGAACCTCCATTGGGAGTCTACAGGTCTCAGGGAGTCCAAGCTGAGCTCAGTGTCAAAGTTAGAGAGAATATACAACCTTTGGGTTATATGCTGGTGGAGGGGCCCGGGCTAATGAGTTGCAAAGTTTAATGAATGTTTTTGTCACATCCTCTGACTTCAGAATCCAAGCAGGAATCCAGGGCGCTTGGCCAAGGTTAGAGTCAGACACAGGATGGCATGCTGCACTCAGAATCCTGTCTTCTCTCCAGCAGAGTTTGACCCTCAGGCCATTTTTTACTTCCTTACCTTGAGTTCTTTCCAGGGGATTTCTTTATTCTCCCCTGTCAGCTCAGGCCTTCTGAGAAGCAGATGTTAAGACCAAGGGAGACAGCCAGAGCTTTATTGAAGGAGACATTTGTGAGAATAGAGAGGAAGAAGTGGAAGTCAGATGGGGAGGGGAGCTCAGACTACAGTGCAGGTGTGACATGCAGAGGGGAAAGAGAAAAGGATTGTCTGAGATGGCCTGGAAGAGCTTCAGAGCTCATAGGGGTCGTGAGAGTCCCAGCTGGCCAAGGGGATGGCCTTGAGCTACAGTTCCCAGAGGAGGAATCCCTCAGGGGCCCAGCTGTAGGAAGAGTGACCTGGTGTGGCCACCATGGTGGAGCTGAGACAGGGCAGCTGTGTGCTGTCAGTCAGCTCTCCCCCATGGTAGGTTCTCTTGAGGAAGATTTGAGCAAAGCACTCCTGTGGCTGCCACACCTTCCCAAGCAGAATATTGCTGAATGGCTTGCTGAAGTGTGTCAGATTCCCAGCTGCAACACAGCTTGCCTTCCAGCCCAGGAGGAAGCAGGGCCCAGGCAGGAAGGCCTCAGTTGGCCTCAGCGCTCCCTGCTCACCAAGCCTGCCCTGGCACACCTTAAATCTGGTGACAGAAAGCAGGAAAGGATTATTCAAACTGCATATACCACAAAGGAGGTATGAAGTTCAGAGTCACAAGCGTCTGGTGTGCAAAAATAAATTCTGCAAATTAAGTAATTCCTTTGTCATTTCAAGGTTTTGTTTGCCAAAGAAAATTCCATTTGTCTTGGAGAATTTAGGTATCCTGTTCCTGGCTTTCCCTGGGGTTGTACCTTCAATCCAAGCAGCACCTGCCATCATAGCACTGAGGGAAAAGGATATGCCTGGCTCATGCCCTGCCCTGGTTTTGCTGGAAGTGTTTGCAGAACAGCAGGCCTGGGGCCTCCGTCTTGGCCTCGTCTCCTGCTGCTGCCTGCAGGTCTGTGGTTCCTACCACCCATCTCACAGGCAGTTGTGAACACAAGGCCACTTTTGGTCTGTCTTCCCTCCCTCTCTCCACTTGCAAGTTACCACTGGCAGCAGTCAGGAATGCAGCCTGCCTCAGCGAGGGCCATGCAGCCCAGGCAGAGTGCTCTCTGCAGCCAGGGTATTTTCAGAAGACAGATGGCCTCTGTAGATTGCCTCCTGCAGGGTGAAGGGGGCAGGAGAAGGGGGAAGGCCTTCAGAAGACAGAAGGCCTCTGTAGATTGCCTCCTGCAGGGGAAGCTGGCAGGAGACCTCCAGTATGAACAAACCTGTGGGCAAACATTGGGAGTGTAGGTATTTCAGGATGTGAGGTTGTGCCAATGACAACATGGAAAGAATGATAAGGAGAACATGGAGTTTAAGTCCCACTCCTCTTTGTCATGGGAGTATGTTCACATTGGAGGGACTGCTGACTTATCCAAGGACTGTTTACTCCTACAGGAGGGTTTTCTCAGCCCTTCCTGTCTGCCTTCACTTTCTCTTCTGCTTCCCCCTGCAGGCACTTCCCACACAGACTATCCATGGAAATCGGAACCTGGGAACACAAACCAGCCCACATCCAGCTCTGGCCAAGGGCTCAGCCCAACTGGGAGTGGCAGCTGTGGCATCAGCTAAATGGATTTGGAAGGGTTTCCAAAGGCCTTGACACTACAGTTGCCCATACAGACAGTCACAGAATCTTCTCAGGGCATCTTCCCAGCATGGCAGCTGTAGGGTCACAAAAAGGCTCTAGTGGCCTGTGACAGCATCTCAGCAACATCTCTGCCTCCACTGGCTCCAGGGAAATACCATACAACATCTGATCTACCTGAGAGGATGCCAAGATTCTTTACCAATTCTCCATGACATCCATGTCACAGTGCTATCACTCTGTTACCATAATGCATGGATGAGTCAGAGCCTGGGCCATCTTCTAGAACCACCTCTGAGCTGCAGAAACTGGAAAATCAACCCAGGGAGGCCCCAGCCCATCTGAATAGAAGACTACGCTTGTGCCAGATTCACTGCAGCTGTCCCCTGTGACATTCTGCTCTAGAAACATCCCCCCTGCATTTCCAGCCTCCACCGAACACAACACAAATGCCTGAAATTCCCAATGCTAGTGATTCATTCTTCCTGGCTCAAGAACAAGAGCCCTTCACTTCATCTTTGTTAAAGATGAAGACTCCCCCTGGGAGGGTGCAGCTCTAACTCAGAGAGTGTTAGAGCCAGAGAGGATCTTAACGGCAACCCCATCCCGTGTGCTTGTCAAACTAGGCGCTGCCGTCACTGGGAAATCCTGAGGGAGCCGCAAGATAAAAAGGGCTCATCTTGGAACAGGGACTCTTTGACCCTGCAGAGTAAAATTTCCCTTAAACTGGAATGTAGTTTAAAACCTCCAACAAAGATACAATATGCTGCAGGATGCTGAATTTGGTGAATTTTTAAAACAGACTTTCATATGTTGACCAATTCTGGGCAGTTACTAGTCCCTGATTTCACTCACCGCAGCTGTTGGAGGTTCTCTGTTGGAAAGTGGTGGGAAGGCACTGAATAGAAAGAGCAAGCTACCATGTGATCTGGCATCCAGCAGCCCCCCGCCTGGGTACACACCCGGAAGAGTAGGAAGCAGGATCTTGAAGAGCCATTTGCACAACCATGTTTGTAACAACGTTATTCACAATAACCAAAAGATGGAAGCAACTCCAGTGTCCATGCATTAACGATGAATGGGTAAACAAAATATAGTATGTAGATGAAATGGAATATTATTCAGCCTTAAAGAGCAAAGTGTGACACATGCTACACCATGGAACATTAGGCTCAGTGACGTAAGCCAGACACAGAAGAAGCAACACTATATTACTCTACTTATATGAGATTCCTGCACTGATTGACTCAGTGAGACAGAAATTAGACTGGGGTTGCCAGGGCCTGGGAGACGGGGACATGGGGAGTTGGTGTTTAATGAGGACAAAGTTTCATTCAGTGTGGGAAGATGAGAAAGTCCTAGAGACAGATGGTGGTGACGGCTGTACAACAATGTGAAGGAACTCAGCGATACTGAACTGTACACTTACAAATGTGATTTGGCAGTAACTGATTAGGACAGCAAATTGAATGCTCTGTGTCTTATAGTGCAAGTTAAAAGGGGAGTAGCTGCCAGAGCAGGAGTGGATTTCAAGATCAGCTCATTCCGCCCACCCTGTTCATTTCCAGGTGGTGGAAGCTAAGCTCAGAGAGCTGCAGTCATTTCCTGGAGTGCAGGGTTAGTCAGTGCTGGAGCCTGGCCCAGGCTTCCTGACTTCCATGCCAGTGCTCTTTCCTCAAAACTCCACTATTTGCCATTTTTTCCCATGCTGATAGGAGAGGTGGTCAGTTGAGGCAGAAGCTGCAGGGTCCCTTGTAGCCACACTCCATTTCTCATCTTGCAGCCACCACCCACATCTAGGCCTTTACCACCTGAGTTATGGCAACAGCCCTACCTGGTCTCCCTGACTCTGGAGATTCCCGGATTCTGATTCTGCACACCTGATGCTAGATAGTGCCTCCCAATCATCCATGGTTTCCCATTTTCAAAAACAGAAATGTCAAAGTGTTTTCAACTTAAAAGCATACAGTCAAAGGGATGATGGGCATGGGTCCTCTGAGAAGCAAACACCAAGATGGAATTCAAGGTGCAAGAGATTCTGGGGCAGGGACCCCTGTGAATGGAAAGGATGTGTGAGCAAGAGCAGCCAGGAAGGGCAGAGGGGTCCCCCAGGAGAGACCCCAGACCTCACAGCCATCCTGAGCGAGTCCCAGGCAAATGTGTGGCGAGTTCTTGAGCCAAAGCTGCGCTTAAGAGGAATCACTCAGAGAGCAAGGACAGCCCAGTTCTACCACCACTGTCAAGCTTATTCTCTAGCTGGGGGGACCATCAAATGTGGACAGGCGTGAGCACTGTGACAGATCCAGAGCTGCAGCTGCCAGGAGGGGTCCATCATCGTGCTCCCCACAGAAGGTTCTCTTGCAGGGAGTCTGAGGCAGTACAGACAGTTGGTCCTTTTGCATTTATATACCGGGAAGCATCTGGATTCTGAGGCCATGTTTAGAACAGGACAAAGTACCACAACCAATCGATGGTGGTTTTTTGGCTCTGTGTAGGAGGCAGGTGGGTATGGAATGGTGGGATAGTTGTGGCACGTGAGTAGAGTATGCAGCGTTCCTTCTTTTGACCTATTTATTGATAGAGCCAAATTTTGCAGTGTGCTGTTCAAAGCTATCCATGACCTGTCCCTCTGCCCACTGAATGCCATGTGGCTCTCAAGGCAAAGGCCTCCTCCTTCTCAAAACCTTCCCTTTGTGGTCTGTCTTTCCCCTAAGTCCCACCACCCTCCACGCCTTTCTTATGGGAACTACTCCATTCTATGCCTGGTTACCCTCCATGTGCACGAGCTTTATCTCCTCTGAACAAATTCTTGAGGGTTTGCGTGATGTCCCATTTATCCTTCCAGTGCAGGCTTCCTAACAGCATATTGTGTCGCCACATCAATGGCATTGATGTGCAGTCTGGCTGAGTTAAATTAACTTTCTCCTATCAAAGGACTATCACATGAGAGCATCAAGTTCAATGCCAAGGGCCAAGCTGACGCATGGGCCCCCTTCACCCAGAAACACAAAGAGTTTCATCACGTGTTCTTGCTACTGCACAGTAAAAGAGCAAGGCTTTCCTTTCCCTCTGCTTGTCAACATTCATGCACATAGGAGATGCCTACGGCAAACAGCTCTCTGTTTCTATAAGAACAGACCCTAGCAAAGGCATTTACAACTTATCAGAATATGAAGACAAGCACCTTATTTGTTTTAAATATTTTTTTAAAGCCCTAGTTATACGTAAACAGTATATATTCAGTATCTTTTCAGGAAAAAAATCAAGCAAGGGATGGCAAAATTCAAGGCTGTGAAGACAGAGGATCAGCAAGAATCAGAACAAAATGTGCTGCTCCCTCAGTTTTGCCCTGAGCTAGTTCCCTGCCCCCCACATGAACCCCAGGCCACGGAGTTTGAAAGCAGTGTGGTGCTAATTCCATCCCATCTTCCACAGATCCCTCCCTCTTCTGCTGAGATTTCTTATAGCACTCCATCCCTCTCTGCTTTCTGGTCAACCCTGTGCTGGTAATCACCATGAAATACGTCACTCTAAAATGAAAGTGCAGTAGACCCTTCCTAATTGTGCAGAAATAGGGATGATGAGCTAGCTAGTTCTCCCTTATAAGAAAGAGAAATAGATGAAAAAAGCCAAAGTCGCTTCAGGAAGAAATGAGCTATCTTTGCAAAAGCAGGGGACAGATTCTAGAAATAACCTACAGAAACTTGATGATTACCTTATTCAAAACACTTATTGCGATTGAAAATGCACTGTCAGGGTATTATAGAGAGGACAGTTGTACTCTGAGGGAAAAATAAAGCTTCATAAATAGGAAAATATTTGTACTGGTCTATTTTTATAAAAATGACGTGCTCTTAATTTATCATTGTGGCATGGGCATTTGTTTGATCTAACTGCCCCATTTGCTCCTGTGATACACCTGTGCTTTCCAAGAATGCTCATGGGATTGCCCTTCTGACTGCCTGTTGGCACCACTTAATACACCAACATTCAAAAGGAGTGCAGCCTGAGTGCCCCCAGCCCTGCATGGCTACAGAGCCCTTGACTGTGGCCTGGGCTGCCTGAGACATACCCTTGGGACATCTGGGTTTCCCCCACCCATTTCTTCATGCAATAAATAGAGAGCAGCCCCTGGGTTGCCACCTACCCATGACCCATGTCAGGGAAGCCCTGTCACATTCTAGAGAGCAGCCAAGCCTATGAGAAAACCCAAGCCAGAGCTTATGGTTTTCTGCAATGTTTTGGATAAGGCAGCAGGGGGTCCCTCCAGCCTTTCAGCCTCACACTCACCATTCTTCCTCTCCACTACAGACCACCCTAAGGGTCAGCACCGCAATAGTGCACAGATTTATGATGTCACCCAATTCTATCAGAGGTGAAGTGGGTCTGACTTCTAAAATGACTCTGGGCAGTTTTCTGTCACTCCTATGAACTCCCTATTCCTCAGATACCACCGTGGGTGTTCTCCAAGCCAGGCAAGGGGAGAGTCGGGCTAGTCCCCACGCTCAAAAGAAAACCCAGATAAGAGGGACAGAGACACAGAGGAACAGAGACAGCAGACAGCGAGATGGTGAGATGAAGAGCTAGAGGGACAAGGTATAAACAGAAAGGCAGATAGGGGAAAGTGAGCAGATTAAAAAGGAGGTTTCTTTCTTTCTTTTTTTCTCTCCAGTGGTTTGAAAGTTCTTTGAAATGATTCATTCTCCTTCCTCTCCAGAGAGCAGCTGCCATGGTCATGACCAATCAATTGGTCCATGCACATTTGCAACCTCCCCAGAGAAAGCCTGGCCAGGGGAGCCCTGGAAAGTCTGGCAAGTGGGGAGCCTGTAAGCAGGTGGGAGGGCGTGCTGCTTGCACTCACTAGGGAGTAGTGACCCCTAAGGGCTCCCCATGCACACCTGACAACCCATGTGTACTTGGGGACTGCAGGCACAGCACATGCACATGGCAAGGAAAGCATGCAGAGGGATCTTTGGGGCAGGCCTGTCCCCCCAGCCTGACCCAGAGCCACACTGTGATCATGCAGCCCTCTCTAAGGATGGTGTGTCCAGAATTCCATGGCTGAGAAGAAGCGACTCATCCATTCCTTGTCCAAAGTGGGAGTGTGAAGGGGGTGTATGGGGGGTGGTGTCCAGATGGCCAGCTGTGGTCTGGAATCAGAACTCAGTCCCTTCTTGTGTGGCCTGCATGATACGTTCTTGAGCCTCTCTTGACTTCTGTTAGAAGAACAATAATGCCCACATAATAAGGTTGCTGAGAGAGTGAACACTGCCTTGATATCATCAGTGGGACCCACGAGTGATGGTTGCTTTATGTGGGACCTGGAAACCTGGTCTCAGGAGACCATGGGCTACATGTTTGAGTTGGGAGAGCTGCAGCCAGCTAGAGAGGTGGTGTGTTCAATGCACTTCCATTTCTTCTGATAGAGGTTTACGAAGGCACCTGGGAGCTGACAAAGATTTCGCAGCCAAAAAGAGGAGGCTTCCTGCAGAGGCCAATTCTCTGAAAGCCAGTTCTTGGAAGAAGAAATTCTTAGAGTGGCCGTTGCCCAATTTACCTACTTATAAGAAGCCTGTTTTTAAGGAAGAGTCTTGCTGGCCATATGCAGTGAATTTGAGTATATTCCTTTTATGAGTTTTTAATTTTTACTGACTCATTTCTAGTCCTCAGTAAAGCCATTTCCTGTCTTGCCAACATTTTTCCTTTTTAAGGACTCTTTCCCCAGTTTTACTAAATTGACTAATTTACCAAAAGAAAAAAAATGTTTGTTTTAGCTTTTTATAAAATGTCTAGCAATAGATTTGGAAGAGCTTAAATAACTAGTTGACTAGTTTTTAAGAAAAGAAGTGTCAGTTTCCTGGCTCAGTTCTCTGTCACTGTAGTTGGCAGGTGAAAGGGTCAAGAGCTGGACAGTGACCACATGGCACTGCCAGACTGCTGATCCCAAGGAGAGAGATGCTGAGGGGTAGAGAGAGGGAGGGTCTGAGAAGCAGAGAAAACAGGCTGTGGCTGAGGCTCAGAGTGAGGGGCAATGACAAGCAGTCACATAGCCAGCCTGCAATGAGCCCCACCTGTCCGTCCTCCCTTCCCTGTGCTGTCCCTCCTCCCACATTGAGTAGGCATGACCTGTGTGAACAAGAGGATGGTACAGAAATGACATTGCAGTTTCCTCCTTGCTCCCTCTTGAATCATCTGCTGTATGTAGGACAGACAGACGTGTTGTGTAGACACTTAAGTAGTCCTAGGGAGAGGTGCACGTGGGGAGTAACTGAGGCCTCCGGCCCACAGCCACATGAGTGAGCTATCTGGGAAGCAGATGTTCCAGCTCTAGACTCAAAAGACTAGTTATCTATCTGTATTGTCATCTTACAATGACAAGAACCACCCCCAAGCCAGAACCATCTGGCTAACCTGTCCCTGAATTCCTGACCCATAGAAACCATGTGAGATAACAAATGTTTGTTGTTATTTTAAACCATTAAGTTTTGGGATATCAGTTCCCGGTGGACAGAAGAGGAGTGGACAGAGAGGAGTGTTAGAAGCAAAGGAGAATTTGAGGGCCCCAGATCCCTGCAGTCCTAACTTCCATGGCTCTCCTGGGCCCACCTCATGCATCTATAATGAATTGCCATAGGCCTCATAAGCAGTCAAAAGGAACACATATTTTGTATGTTGGAAAACATGATGAATTGGTTATTATGGAAATAGATCCTTAGTCGAATTGACTTTCAGTAAATTGATTTTCTGTGAATAACCTAGGGCTAGAATGCCTGGAATGTTTTTATATTTTGGCATCCTAGAATGAGAGTTTTAGAAACCATTTCAATTGAGATATGTTAAGGTAGGGTTGATATAAATAAGTATCAGGGTAGAAGGTAGCAGAGATAGAGCTTTGGCAGACTAATATCTTCTGTCCTCTCTCCCTCTCTCTTTCTCTTCCTCATTATATTTATCTGGGTCATTGTAAAACAAATGTAATAAATTCCCTAGCCATGGGTGACAATACGTATACTTTTTTATTTTTGGTAATCTGTAATTATGTTTGGGAATAAATTTACCTCTACAGGATTTTGATAAGAATGTAATTTGCAGATAGAATAAAAAGAGAAATTGGATTCATAAATAATATCTCCACAGATGCTTAAAAGATGAACATACTACTTCCAGAATTATGTGGGAGCCTAGTTCCCCTTATGAACACCCTGTGATTGTCAGCAAGCAAACCAACTGCAATTGTGGTTTCTGTGAAGCACAGTTTGAAAACTCCTGCTGTCCCCACTGAGGAAGAGGAGGATGGGAAGATGGTGGTTACCACACACCATGTACCACCTGAGCTCAGCTATGAGCTGTGAAAACATTACCTTCTTAATCCTCACCAACATCTTCTGACCTCACTTTAGAGATGCAGAAATTCATGCCAAGAGAGGTTCACCAGCTTGCTATAGTCACTCAGCTATTCAGAACTGGAGCTGGGACTGATTCTGCGGCTCCTGGTAGTTTAGGCTATGCTTGATGTGAGGTTCTGAGTGTCTTGGGAACAATACTCTCCTCCATCATGAAAGTCTGTGAGTTGACTATGCAGGGTTGGCAGCCAGAGGCTTTGCTGGCTCTTGCCCTGTCTTACTCCTGAGAGTTCTGAGAGTTCAGGACGTTTGGGAAGGAAGAGCAGCAAGTTCAGAGCTGGGTGAGCTTTGAGATTCAGCTCAGGCAACATCTTGGGAAAGTCTTTTCTCTAGAATCATCACCTGGGACCAGGGTCTGGTTCCACCCCTGTGTCTCTCCTGGTGTGAGTGGCTTCATTTTGGAATTCTCTTCATCTGCTTGTGTCTTCCTTGAGGCCAGGGTGATAACTCAGCCATCCTGTACCTCCAGGGCCCAGCCCAGGGCTGCATCCGGAAAGAGTTCACTAAATGACAACTGAGCTGAATTGAAGCAGGAGTGAATAAAACTAATTCACCAATCTGGAAAGGGAGCACAGAGCTCTCAGAACCCAGGGACGACTGTGATGCCCTATTGCAGGGAGCAGGCCTGGGTGAGAGCCAGTGAGGGTGAGAGCCAGGTGGTGGCTCAGTGTAATGAGTCCTGCTCAAAAAAGAGTCACACCGTATGTGTTTAGAATCACACCCCGTGCACCTGCGGGGAGTCAGACTGAGGCCTCCTGGAGGCCTCCCAATAATCAAAGGGCCACCTGGGGCCTGTGGGTGCCCTGGTTGATGAAATCACAGAGGCTCTTGCCTTTAAAGTGTTTCTAATAAAATACTACCAGGGTTTTCCTCCCTTGAATCTGGATGAAAGGGCTGCCTGTGCTAAAAATGCACACCTGGTGTTTGATATGCAGTCTCTTGCTGCCTGTTAACCAACCAGCCAGCCAACAAGTTCTGCCCACTGGCAGGTGCAAGGACTTATAAAACATAGCCCCTCCCTCCCAAGAGTGTATGGTCTGGTTTAGTGGAGAAGACGAATAGAATGAAAGAAAAGGCAATATAGGGATAGTATTTAGTTAATCCTTGCTGCTTCTCTCTCTGCCTCCTCCTTTTTATTTCCTATCCTCCCTGCACACTCCCTTTCTATGTCCCTTTCCCTGCCTCCCTGCCTGTCTTTCTTCTTTCCTTTCTTACTGCCTGCCTACTTTCCTTTCTCAGGGGCAAATTGGAGTCACTCTCCTCATTTCATAGCATACTGTCTTCATCAGTTTGTGAGGTTTTAAAAATTATTTTGTAATGAATTTTACATGTCATTTTCTTTCTTTCTTTTCTTTCTTTTTTTTTTTTTTTAGATACAGCCTCATTATGTCACCTTTGGGAGAGTGCTGTGGTGTCACAACTCACAGCAACCTCAAACTTGGGCTCAAGCGATTCTCTCACCTCAGCCTCCCAAATAGCTGGGACTATAAGGTGCCCACCACAACGCCCAGCTATGTTTTGTTGTTGTTGGTTTTGTCTAGCAGGCCCAGGCCGGGTTTGAGCCCACCAGCCCTCATGTACATGGCCAGAGCCCTAACCACTAAGCTACAGACACCAAGGCTATATGCCATTTTTATATACTACCCTCTCCCAGAAAGGGCCCATTCTAAGACGTTTACTATGAGTGTCTATACTTAGGTAACGTGAACCCTGAAAAATCTATATGTAAGTGGTTTTTAGGTAAATGATCTTTCATTAAATATACAGACATTAATGGGTTCTGACGATGTTACATACCGGTAGAACCACCACTCCAAACAAGGTGTAGCACATTTTTATCTCTTCAGAAAGTTTCTTCCGTTCCTCCCCACCCCCACCCACCAGAGGCAACACTATTCCCTGTGAGAGTTCTGCCTGTTCTTGAAGTGAAATCATATAGTCTTTGATGTCTGGTTCCTTTCACTTATGATAATGTTTTTAAGAGTTGTCCATGTTCATTGTTTTTTGCTACAGAGCAGCATTCTGTCGTGTGAATGGACATACTTTATCCAGTCATCAGTGGATGAACAGTTGAGTTGACACCGTTTTTTGACTATTTTGAAGAATGCTACTGTGAACCTTGGCATATGAGTCTTTATTGTGGACACACAGGTTTCCATTTCCTGGGTAAATACCTGGGAATGGAATTGCTGATTCATTAGAGAGAGAAATGTTTAACTTCATAAGAAACTGGAAAACTTCTTTCCAAAATGTTTATACCTTTGTACATTGCCACCAGTGAACAACCATACACTGTTCATACAATGTATTCTTGGTGATGTGTAAGAATATGTCATTGTTGCTATGTAAATAGTGGGTTAAAACAAAAGAATATGTCATTGTAGTTTGTTTTTTGGCGGGGGGGCTGGGGCCAGGTTTGAACCCACCACCTCTAGTATGTCGGGCCAGTGCCCTACTCCTTTGAGCCACAGGCACTGCCCTATGTCATTGTAGTTTTAATTGGAATTTCCCTGATGACCTAGGACATTGAATGTCTTTTCCTGTGTTTATTGGTTATTTATCTCTTCTTTTATAAAGAGTTTAGATTTTTGCCCTTTAAAACTACTGCATTGTTTATATACACAAATATATATTTTTTTTTAAGTTCAGAATTGCAGAGGTACAGTGCATTGTTTATATTTTTATTGTTGATTTTTGGGAGTTCTTTACATATTTTAGAGTTAGGTACTTTAAATATTTTCTCCCAGTCCATAGTTTACCTTTACCTTTTCTTAATATTGTCTTTTGATAAGACATTTTAAATTTTATCAAAATCTATTATATCAAGGTTTTTTTGGTTTGCTTTATGATTTTGTGCCTGCTTTGTACTAGTCAGAGAATCTTTGCCTACATGCCTACATTCTCCTAAGTTCATGAAGATATTCTCCCATACTTTTATCCAAAAGATTTATAGATTTATAGTTTAAATTCTTGCATTTAAACTATGAACTATGTTTTGTTAACTTTTATGTATAGTACAAATAATGGTTTAGATTCATTTTTCTTTCCATACATTTATTCAGTTATTCCAACACTGAATTTGTTCAAAAGACTTTCCTTCACCCATTGAATTTCTTTGAAGCTTGTGCTTGCAATTTACATAAAGAGGATTGTACTACAATTTCCATTATGTTTCTTAATTTTTTACTTAATGCAAGGTTTATATGATCTATTTACAATGCAATATTCAGTCATCTGTTTATCCATTCACTCATTCATTTAATTATTCAATAAGTAGAGATACAGAGGTGAGAAAAACAGAAGATGGCTTTATTCTCATAAAATTTATAATATAGTGAGGGATGATGGCAAAAACAATTATACACACCCACACACTTACATGAACACAGAAACAATGATGAAAGTTTTATGGAGAAATAAAGCAAGATAAACAGAAAGAGATTTAACAGGGGGTGCTATTTCAATAGGGTAGTGGATCCGAAAACCTTGTATTGGATGTGACATTTGAACAGAGAGCTAATGCCATGAAGGAGTGAGCCACAGCCTTATCCAGACTTGAGGTGAGTGAATGTTCCTGGAACAGCTTAAAGGTCAGAGGGTCCAGAGGGCAGGGGATGAAGGGATTAATGAGGTCAATGCCCACATCATTTAGGAAACTAAAAGCCAGGGTAAAAATTCCACAAGAATGCTAGGAGTCAATTGGAGGAGTTTGATTGGGAGAGTGAATACATTTAGTATTGAAATACATGAATCAGATAATTCAAATAGTACTTAAATAGTTGTTTAAACTATTTCGACACCATGAGTAGAATGAGGGGTGTGGACAAGACTGGAAGCTGGGAAGGAGAGTAAGGCAATACTCTCTATGAACAGGTGAGAAATGATGTAGTCTGGGCTAAGGGTAAGTAATAGTTATGCTAAGAAGTGGTCAAATTCTTATGGATTTTGAAAGTAGAGTTGATAAAAGTTTGCTGCTGGATTAAATAGGGCTGGGTGGGGAAGATGAAGAGTCAAAGATAACTCTGAGATTTCTTGAATAGTGGTATTATATAATGAAATATGGCACATTCAGGAAGGAGTAGGTTTGAGAGGGATTGAATAAATGGTTCAGCTTTGGACAGTTTGGGTTTGAGATGTCTCCTAGTGTTAGAAGGGGAGGTGTCAATGGGGAAATTTTAGTACGAGGCATACGGTATGAGAGATAGCGACCAGAGTCATAAGTTTGGGAATGTACAGATAATATTTAAAAAATCTCAAGACCATATGAGATCACTTAAGAAGTGAGGCTGAGGGGCGGCACCTCTGGCTCAGTGTGCAGGGTGCTGGCCCCATATACTGAGGGTGACAGGTTCAAACTCAGCCCCTGCCAAACTGCAACAACAAAAAAAAATAGCCAAGCATTCTGACGGGTGCCTGTAGTCCCAACTACTTGGGAGGCTGAGGCAAGAGAATCACCTAAGCCCAGGAGTTGGAGGTTGCTGTGAGCTGTGACGCCATGGCACTCTACTAAGGGCTATAAAGTTAGATTCTGTCTCAAAAAGAAAAGAAGTGGGCTGAGGAATTGTCAATGGGGAACCATCAATATTTTCAGGTCTGGTAAAGGAGGAGAATCTAGCAAAGGAAGCTCAGAATGTAAAGGATAAACCAAGCTGCTATGGGATTCTACAATGCAGGTGAAGGAAGTATTTCCACAGAAGGGCATAACTTATTGTGTGAGAAGCTCTTGCTAGGTAGAGGTAAATTATGTCTGAGAATTGCCCATGAAATTTATCCCTATAGGGGTCATAGTTGACCTTAAAGATGTCATTCTCAATGGAGTGACAGGGACAGAAGACTATGTGGAGTTGTATGGGAAAGAAAACAAGTTATGTGTTGTGGAAAGAGAGACAGTAAACAGGTTGAAAATCCCTAACTTGAAAATTCAAAATATGAGATGCTCCAAAATCTGAAACTTTTTGAGTCCCTACATGATGCCACAAGTGG
The DNA here is from genome assembly GCA_963574575.1 of Galagoides demidoff. NCBI lineage: Eukaryota > Metazoa > Chordata > Mammalia > Primates > Galagidae > Galagoides > Galagoides demidoff. Next base: position 21,235 of record CAUYQV010043633.1, on the reverse strand, counting down.
AAAATTCTACACCTGACCTTACATGATGAGTCTCACTCAAAACACAGATGCACAACATACAGGTAATTTAGCATCTTCAAAGGAACAAAAGCCCCTTCCAGCCCCTTTCAGCTGTGTTTTATGTGTTTTGTGCACACCCAGATAACCCAGGAAAGCAGGCCCACAAAGGGTATTAAAATGGCACAGATGTAGGCTGGAAGCAGCAAAAGCAGATTCCCATGATGTTTCATGTGGGACCAACACCTGCATATATTACTCACTGAGTATTTTTGCTTATTTTCTGCTCTGTGGTGTAAAGACATTGAAAAAGCAAAAAAGGCCTGCAGACAAGCCTGTGATAAGAAAAAGAGAGAGTATTTATGTTTATCTGTAGCACAGAAAGTCCAGTCATTGGAGAAATTGAACAATGGTGTGAGTATTAAATGTCTCACGGAAGATATGGTGTCAGAATGACCCACAGATGTGACCTACCCAAAGAAATGCAAGGATAAATTGTTGAAGTTCTGTGCTGAAAGTGAAGAATAAAAGTTAGTGAAAAATAGAAAAATACTGCATAAAGCTAAAAATGAAGATCTCAACTGTGTATTAAAAGACTGGTTCAGTCAGCATCACAAATGAACACATGCCGCTTAATGGTATGCTGATCAGGAAACAAGCAAAGATATATCATGATGAACTGAAAATTGAAGGGAACTGTGAATATTCAACAGGCGGGGTGCAGAAACTTAAGAAAACAAACAACATTACATTTTTAAAGACTTGTGGTTTTAAACATCTGCTGACCATGAAGTAGTAGACAAATTCATTGATAAATTTGCCAAAATTACCACTGATGAAAATCTGACACCAGAACAAGTCTATAATGCTGATGTAGCACCACTGTTTTGGTGTTATTGCCCCAAAAGACACTGACTGCAGTTGATGAGACAGCCCCTACATGAATTAAACATGCCAAGAACAGAGCAACTATGGGGGGTTGTGCTAATGCAGCAGGCATGCATAAGTGTAAACTTGCTGTGATAAGCAAAAGTTTTTGACTTTGCTGTTTTCAAGGAGTAGATTTCTTACTTCATTATTTTATTATTATGCTCAAGAAAAAAGCATGATCACCAGGGACATGTTTTCTGATTGATTTTATAAACATTTTATACCAGTGGCTGGTATTAAAAACTGCAAGAATTTTATTATTCCTTGATAACTATTCTGATCATTCTCCAGCTGAAGTTCTCATCAAAAATAATATTAATGCCATGTACTTTCCCCCCCAAAAGTGACTTTATAAATCCTGCCATGTGATTAGGATAACCTTAGTTCAAAGAAAGATAAATAGAAAAGCATTTTCTTGAAGAGCATGCTAGCAGGGGTGAACAAGGCTTGGTGTGAAAGGTTTTCAAAGGGAGTTTAGCATGAAGTATGCCACAGGTATTGTTGCCTACTCTTGAAGTACAATAACTAAGGCCACAGTGCTACATGCCTGGAAAACCTCTGGCCTGTAACTATGTTCAATAACAATGATGAACAAGGTGGTGACTTTGAAGAATTCTGCATGTTGAACAAGAAAAAAGTGATGGCCGATCTCTTTACATATGCTAAAAATATATCTTCAGAGTAGGTTAGGAAGCTGGATGTTGAAAAGTTTTTAACATCAATAATGAGGCTCCTGTTGTTCACTCATTGACTGATGGTGAAATAGCCAGAAAGGTTCTGAATAAGGTGATTGTGATAATATGGTAACAGTGAAGATGACTTTGTTAACACTGCAAAAAAAGTACCTATAGATGACATAGTGAAAATGTGTGAAAAGTTTGTTAAAGGACTAGCAAGGTGTGTATTCCTAACAGAACAAGAAATCAAAAAAATCTAACTTAAAATATTTTCAAAAATCATTGTTAATGAAGCAGATGACTCTTGGGGAAACACTTTAAAAAGTCATCCAAAAGATGCCTCCTTATATCATAGAAAACCCAATCTAGTCCTTTAGTTGTTTCTAATGTTTCTCATCATCCCCCCAAAATAAAATACAGAACCTTTTAATCAAAACATCATTGTAGATGGAGCCTGAATGCCTGTCACTGCTTAACAGCTGGTGCAGGTGTTTAGGTGATGCTACTATGCTGCTTGGTTACTCTGTACACATTATTTTTCCACATTAATGGTATTTTTTTTTTTTTTTACTGTTAGGTACTTAAGCGTGAATTAATATAAAAAAAAGGATTGCTTATGTGCACTCCTTCAAAGTCAGGAATGATGGTGATGCCAAACAACCACAGACGGTCCACATGGGTGGCTTAGATAGTGACACCTTTGCTTTCTGGCGGCTTAATGTACACAAACTTTGTTTCATGTAAGAAATTGTGAAAATTATTATAATAAAATTACCCTCAAGTTATAAGTATAGGGTGTATATAAAATATATGTGAATTTCATGTTTAGACTTGGGTTCCATCCCCAAGTTATTATTATGCATAAGCAAGTATTCCAAATTCAAAAAATTCAAAATTTGAAACTCTTCTGGTCCCATGCATTTTAGATAAGGAATACTCAACTGTATAAAAGACTTTGAAGGAGTTTTGTAGTCACATCTATTCATTTTTCCTCTGAAGACTGATACTTTTGAGATCTAATTTAAGAAATACATACTTGCCCCAAAGTGACAAGAATTTTATATTTTCTTTCACAAGCTATGGGATTGGCTTTTACATTTAAATCTTTAATCCAGTCAGTTATTTGTGTGTGCGATAGTAGGTAAGACACTTTTCTACTCATCTAGAAGATTTTTGTACCTTCTGCTCTCTCCCCAAAACTTCCTCTTTCATCTTTTTCACATACTGTGTGTGCTACTTCACAGGATTTTCTGAAAATGTCCACAAACTGCCACCCCTATATCTATCCACTTACCATCCTCTGTCCTTATGCCCTCTAATTCTCTCCTATTAATACAAGTGAATTATCCATGTTTCTGTTGAAGGCAATCTTCCATTTGAACCAATATTCCCCCCCCCTCTGTTATCAGCCTCTCCCAGCTGCATTTAGCTCATCACACTACAAAAATATTGTTAGCTCTTCTTCAAAACCTACAATGATAACCTATCATGACCCTTGTTCTCCCTTCTGACACCTCACTTCTTTTTTTTTCTCTTGCAGCAAAAACTTATCCAAAACATTGTCTATAGTGACTATCTCCAATTTCTCTCCTTTTATTCTCCCTTGAACCCAGTCCAATTATGATTTTGCTCCCAATCAATTGTACAAGTAACAAAATTTGCTAATGTAAACTGTTTCTTTTCAATTCACCAACGACCTCCACATTCCTATATCCAATGGTCGATTTTCAGTCCTTATTTTACTTAACCTACCATTTAAAATAATTAGTGTCACTCTCTTCCATGGAGCATCTTCACTTGATATTTCACTCTTGTTTTCCTCCCCACTCTCTGGCCACATTGGAGAGCTAAAGGCTTAATCCTTGGACCATTTCTCTATTTATGTTCACTCCCCTGGGAGCTCAGTCTCATGGTGCAAAACCCATTTATTCATTGATGACTCTTGTATCTCTACCCTGTACCTCTTCTCTGAGCTCAAGACTCATATATTCCACTGCATCTTGTATCTCTACTTAAGCGTTTAACAGACATCCTACATATAACCTGTTCGTGAACAAACTTCCAGTCTTTCCTTCCAAAGTGGCTCCACACAGTCTGCCTTCTAAAGGACAATTACATTCTTTCCGTTGTTCAGAACAAAAATCTTGGATCCTCTCTTAACTCTTTTTTTGTTCCCCTCCCAAACCTTATGTTCCAATCTACCAGGAAATTATGTAAGCTCACTGTTAAAATATGTCCAGAATCTAACTACTTCCCACCATCACTACCACTTTAGTCAAAGCATCAGAATCAATTGCCTGGATTTGCTAAAATTCTATGTGTTTAGGTCTTATGTCATGTCTTATAATAAAATTTAAAGTATTTTTCCATAAAGATTTTTTTACCTTCTTCATTAGGTTAGTTCCTAAATATTCTACTATGTTGTTACTGTTGTAAATGTCTCATTTTTAGCAAATTTTCTAAATGAATATTTCTGGTATAAATATATATATAAGTTGACCTTGTATTCAACTACTTTGCTGAACTTTCTCAATATAGCTGATAGTTTGTCTACTGAGTCTGGCAAATTGTCTATAAAAACCACCTGAAAATAAGACCAGGTGTGGTGGCTCATGCCTGTAATCCTAGAACTCTGGGAAGCCAAGGCAGGTGGATTGCCTAAGCTCACAGGTTTATGACCAGCCTGAGCCAGAGTGAGATCCCATCTCTAAAAATAGCCAGGTGTTGTGGCAGGTACCTGTAGTCCCAGCTACTTGGGAGGCTGAGGCAAGAGAGTCACTTAAGCCCAGGAGTTTGAGGTTTCTGTGAGCTGGGGTGCCATGGAACTCTACCAAGGTTGACAAAGTGAGACTCTGCCTCAAAACTGACAAACAAACCAAAAAAAACCCACTCATCTGAAAGTAGTGATGGTTTGTTAATGATGAGATATTTTTGTCCCTTCCACTTTAATCCTTACATTTCTTTTTGATCTTGCCCTTATACATTTTCTAGTAGCAGTACTTTTTTTACAATAAATAACAAAAATCTTGGTGACATTAATTTTAAAAGTATAATTTATTTAACTCAACGTATTCAAAATAGTAGGATTTTTAAAAGTTATTCATCCACTCTGTCTTTCTGTATCTCACTGCTTCCTCATCATTCTTTTCTTTGCCATTGAACTTCTTTGCAGAATACTTTCACTGTACATAAAAATTTTGAAGACTTGTGTGATTGAGCACATCTTTGTTTCACCCTTCTATTAAAATTGTTTAGCTGTATGTGAAATACTAAATTTGAAGTTCTTTGCCTTCATGTTTAGAGTCTCTATTTGCTTCTTTCTCAAACCTATCTGACTATATTTAATAGTCTATTTTTTTCTTGTTCATTTTTGATCTGATCTTTTTTTAAAAATAAATTATTCACAGTTATATTACACTTTGTTTTAGATAATCCCAGTATCATAAGCTTTTGGAGTTTAAATCTATTCTGAGTTGTTCCCTCTCTCAGTCAGGAAAGTTTGTTTCTTCATGATTTTTGTATATTCATATACATTTATATTGTGAGCTTTTATTTAATTGAATTTAATCTGTAAGAAACCTGAAGGGCTGAATCTAGGGTGGTTTCCACCAAAGAGAATCTGCTTTTGAATCTGCTGGATGCCCTGGGTAGCTTCAACCTGAAACCGTTTTAATTTAATGATAGATTAATATTTCTCTGACCATCTAAGTATAAATTCAATACCAGATGTGAATGACAAAGGCCAGTGGTTGAAAATTCTCATGGGATTATGACTAGGTTTTTTAACCCCCTTGTATCATGCTGAAGACAATTATGTTTCTTCAGTGACACCTTGTCTCAGGCAAATGGATTTTTTTTAAAGCCAACAATTCACCAAGGTCACTTGAGCAGTGGCTTCATAGAAAGAGGTATAGGGGTCAGCTCTTACATTTCCAGTTTCCCAGGCCTAGTTTCCCACTCCCTGTTTGACATGCTATTCAATGCTCAGAGTTCTAGGTTCTTGGGATCATCTCTACCTCAGAATATTCATTCACTCAGCCATTCATTCAGCATACATGTACTCAGAACTTACTCTGTTTTGTTCCAGGGACCATGCTTCATCAGGAAATAAAACAGTCAGAGATTACATCCTAAAGACAGAAACCTTCATTTCCACCTTCATTGACTATATTTGTTTCAGCTTTCTATTTGTTGAGAGAGGATAGTGTAGGCTAGACTTAATTACTTATAGATTCAGTATTGTACTTTAAAGCATTTTACAATTTATTCAGCATCTAGATGTTTTCCATGGGGAGTTTTTCAGAATATCTGGTTTGTAATACTTCTGGAAAGCAACCAAATATTTTATTTTTCAAACCAAATAACTGTAGTTGTTCTTCTCAAATTGTATTTTATTTCACTCTCATAGTTTGAAAATCCTTTCTTAGCTTCTTGAAGATATGTGTAAACTTATGTATTTTTTTTCTCTGTTTGGCTAATAAATTATTATTTGTCCAGTATACTTTGTTCAGTTTATTGTATTACTTTATGGTATTTGCACACTTTAAATCGTCATTGTTTTTTTTTAATTCTGAGCTGCTATTTCCTTGTTTCTATCAAAGCTGGTAATTGACCTTTTACCATAAATAATTAGAAAACTGAAAAACTAAATATATTAAACAACTATTTTCAGACATTGAACAATAGGCAGCATACGAACTGTGATCCCGGAGAGAATGAAAACAAATTAAGTGAGCCCTACAATTGTACCGGCTTACTGCCTGGCAGCAGTTTCTAGGCTACAGTGCAAGGAAAATACAGCAAAGCCCAGCAGTCTCACTGAATGAGGAGATAGAGATCAGAGTTTGGGGAGGCAAAGGCAGCTAGAATTGGTTGGGCAGATGACTGGAGAAGAGGCAGCTACATAGAATGAGAGGTGAGGAGATCAGAGGAGTCCTCTGGAGCCTTTGGCTAAAAAGTGATCTAAATGTAAATGGAAGGAAACTTCATAACACTAGGGACCAAACCACTGAAAAGCGATAGGATAAGCAATTCCTGGAGTTCTCACAGGGCTACGAAGACTTTACAATTTCACCAATTATGAGATACCTCATGATGCAGAGGGCTTTGGATAGAGTCCTTAGAAGGGCCACACCTTAATAGTGACGATATTAGCCCTAGAATAAAGGCTGCTGTATATCTATCCTTATAAACCTGAAGACCAAGCCTCCAAGGGGTCAATTTGATCTACAAATAACTTAACACAGGAAGAACACAGTTTAATACTCTTGAAAGGAATACAACAAAACCTAGCATTCATCAACTTAAATTTCTTGCTGTTCAACATTTAAAATTTGTTTATAGTATGTATTAATTAGCCTTTTATGAAATCATGCAGTCTTGACTTAGATCATATTTAAATCTGTTTAGCCACAGCATAATAGGATTAACACACAAGAAATAGAGAAATTAGTTGCTCAAATACTCACAATACTTGTATAAGTTTAGTATCATCCATCCCAGGAACTACGAACAACACTCTAAACCAGTGTTTCTTTTTTTTTGTCATTATTGGACCCTTAAGGAGCCTTCTTAATAAGTTTTCATAATCATTCCAACCACATGAAATTTTATATGTAAAACTTTACATATAGATACAACATGCACCTTTTTATAGTGGCTCGTGTAAATACCCATCTCTACCTCAGACATTAAAAGAATATGATTTTTCTACCTTCTTGGGGGCAATATTACTCTGACTGAGAATGCATGCTAGTCTAAACATTGTATAGTCAGTCACTTTAAGAATTAAAAGTAGGATCTTATAGTTATTTGCTTGAATTTCTATCTTTCAGCAATACAAAATTAAAAATCAAAAATTTCAAAGATCATCCAGTAGCATCCAAAACATAAAGTATTTAGGGATAAATTTAACAAAAGGTATTAAAAATTTGTACATCAAAAACTATAAAACATTGATGTAAGCTATTAAAGAAGCCCTGATTTAAATAGAGAGCTATGCCACATTCATGCATCAGAAGATTTCAGTATTGCCATGATATCAATTATCCCCCACAATGACCTATAGATTTAATATAATTTTAATCAAAATTTCTACAAGATATAAATTAACAATCTGCTTCTAAAATTCATATGGAAAAGTAAAATAATTAGCTAGAATAGACAAAGCAGTTTTGAAAAAGAGCAAAGTTAAAGGACTTAACTGCCTAATTTTAAGACTTTGTACAAAACTACAATAATCAAGACAGTGTGGTATTTGAGTAAGGATAGACATGAATTAATGGAACAGGATAGAGTCCAGAAATAGACCACACACATATGGTCAATTTCTTTTCTGACAAAGCTGCCAAGGTATTTCCACAGGGAGAGGACAGTTTTTTGAACAAATGGTGCTGGAATAACTGTATATCCATATGGAAAAAATATGATCTCCAACACTTATCTCACACCATCTGAACACATTAACTCAAAATAGATCATATATCTAAATTATCATATACCTAAAACTATAAAATTCCCAGAAAAAAACAAAGGGGAGAATCTTTGTGGCCTTGATTTTGGCAGATATTTCTTCAATATAGTAAAAAACAAAAAAAGTATAAATATAAAAGAAAATATGAAATAATTAGATTTCATCAAAACAAAACTTTCAAAGCTTTGAAAGACATTGTTAAGAAAGTAAGAAGGCATGCCACAGACTGAGAGGAAATATTTGAATAATATATACATAATAAAGTACTTACATTTAGAAAACATAAAAAAATCCTTAGATTCTAAGAAAACAAACAACCTAATAAATATTTGAGCTGGTATTTCACCAAATAAAATATATCATGGCAAAAAGAAAACAAAAAATTGACATACAATGTAATTAGTTACTAGAGGAATGTGAATTAAAAACACAATAAGATAGTGATACATACCATTAGAATATCTGAAGCAAAAAAAAAAAATCGGACCATGCCAAGTGTTGACAAGGATATAAAACAACTGGAATTCTCAAACATTGCTGTTGGAACAGCAAAATGTTATGATCACTTTAGAAAATACTTTGGTGCTTTCTAATATAAGTAAAATTATATTTTTCATATGACCCAGCACTCCTACTACTAGGCAGTAACCCAAGAAAAAGGAAAACATTGTACATGAGTGCTCAGAGCAGCTCTATTTATAATAGCCAAAAACTCTAAGTAACTACCATATCTATCAACCAGTGAATGGCTAAGCAAATTTTGGCATATCCATGCATCATAATACGTCTTGGCAATACAAAGCAACCATATACTGATACATTCAATGACATGGATGAATCTCAAAAGCATTATGCTCAGTGAGAGAAGCCAGACCCAAAAACCTACATACCAAATGATTCTATTTATATGAAATTGTAGAAAAGGCAAAATGACAATGATAGAGAGAAAATCCCTCCTTCTGGAAGAAATGGTATGTAAGGGGAAGAGAATTCTGTAAAGGGTCACCAGTGAACTGTTAGAGGTGAAAAAATTATTCTGTGTCTTGATTGTGTTGGTAATTACACAAATGTTCCCATTTGTCAAAACTCACATCATTGAACATTTAAAAATAAGTAAATTTTATTGTATATGAATTATGCTTCAATAAGGCTTATTTTTTATGGAAAAAAAAAAAAGACACAGCCCTAGCTTTGGGGCCTTTTTCTAAGTCTACAAGTGAACAGAAGGGGTGGGAGTTTGGAAAGATCTCCTGGTTTTACAATCTATGTTCAGCAACTCTTCCCTACTTATTTGCCACAGGTAAGCCTGCTGCTAGGATTTCTGTCTTCCAAGATCTGCGCCCTGGGATACAACTTCAGGTCCATGAATGGTGTCCAGGAGGGAGGAGAAAAGAATGCTCAGCATCCTATGTTTTTACACCTTCATGTTTCACCCATCCAGGCTCTGGGACTTCCATAATTTTCTTTCCTCACCTTTGGCTGACTCAAAGCTGCTACTGCTCTTTTCCTTACCATCCATTTCCCTGTAAAAGGGGGGAGTGCTGTGCGGGGATAAAAGATAGGAGGTGGGGGGATTCCACTAGAAAGGAAGCTTGTCAAAACCCATTCCCTAATTCCAGGCTCTCACCCACTCTGGGTTTCCCACTGTGCTCCCCACCTCATTTCTATCTTCCCAAAGTTTTCTCACAATGTTTGCACTAGATTCTGGGACCCATTAACTATCATCTGGCTTTTGGGTCACGATCCAGGGAAAGAATCAGCAGCCTGGACTCATCCGCAATTGTTGCATTTAGTGAATCTCAAACTGATTTTTGTCTTGAATCTCTTTGATAAAAGCCAGATTTGGACTATCAATACAGTGGATGAGCAGCTTTGCTGGAAGCCAAGCTGGGGCTGGGTCCCAGAGTGCTGCATCTCTGGGGCCAGAAAGGAAGAGATGGGAGAGCCCAGACTCAGAGAGCAGGGAGAGAAGGGTGGAGGGACAGAGATGGGGTGATGTGAGCAGGGAGAAGTGATGAATTTGGAAAGCTGGAGGCGGTCAGTTCATAGGGACTCCAGGTAACAATGGAGGAAGTTGACTTTTTGTAGGCAGTGAGGAGCCAGGAAGCACTCTGAGGACGGAACAGCAACGTGTATGATCTGGTGTTTTGCTTCATTCCTGCTTAAAACCAAAGCTTCCCAATAGAAAGACAAAAAGGCTACTGGAAATAGGGTAGTGGTGCACCAGGCTTTTGTTAGGAACACTTGCTGGTGTGGCTAGAAGTAGGAAATGCTGGAAGTGCAGGGCAAGAGCAGAGCCTACCACTTTTCTAGTCCAGCCCCTCGTTGCACAGTGGAGGGAATGGAGCCAAGGACAGACAGGCATCCGCCCATTGTCAGGGTGAGTGAGCAGCAGACCTGGGACCAGAATCCTGTTCTCGCAACTTCACACAGTGCTGGCCACAAGGCCTTCACATAGTTGTGTGGCTGGAAGTGGCAAAGTTTTTTCAGGAAAATTTCTATTTGTGGAGGAAGTTGTATGAAGTCATTAGACCACAGGAAATGAAAGCCCAGTTGGGTCTTTGCAACGCAAGGTGCAAAAGAGGCTTCTCAGACTAAGCGGACTTGCCCATGGCCTTTCCAATAAACTCTAACAGGCCTCATGATTGAGCAGTCAGCTGGGTTACTTCCCTGCAAGAAGCCTGCTTTCAGCCTCAAAAGAAAGTGAACATCCAGCCAGCTAAGCACTTGAACCCTGAAATATGCAAACACCGGCTCAACCTCTGGTTCCTGTGTCTCGATGTGAGATTGAGTTGATTGTGTAAAGCACACACTCCTTCCACCCCTTCGGCAGTTTCTAAATTGCTTGGTAGGACATTTTCAAGGAGTCTTCTCGCTTTATGACCGTCTCTACTCTCTGACTGTTGACTTTTTTTTTTTAAGGTCACAAAGAGGGAGAGAGACAGATAAAGAGCTTAAGAAATTAGTTCTCAATCTCAAACCCGGAGCCAATTAACTTATTCTCCTGATTGTTGTGAAATAGTATTCTTTGCCCTTTGTCCTTCAACACAACAGCTTCTTGTCACAAATCATTCATTGTGGCCTGCAGAAATGACACACCAAATTCTCAGCTTGGCCATTAATGTCAAATAATAGATCATTAATAGACTTCTCTTAATTGAACATTTGTAGAATAGTCCAAGAACACTGCCTGCTGCAGAAACAGTTATGGAGACAAAATGGTCTGTGTCTTGATCTTAAGCCAAACATCTAATGGATGACTCTATTGGATAGGCATCTTCTCATCTTCATTAGTAAATGCATGTCCATCTGATATCAATGTTAAAAAACAAACAACCACAACAAAAATCTCTCTCCTGCACTTGAAGTTTTCACAATGATTTTTTTTTTTCAAATCTTTGGACTGGTTGGAGAAGTGACTGAAAGTGGCACATGTGAGCAGGGTTTGTGCACATGCACGGGGTTTCTTAGGTTAAAAAATAGAAAAAGAAACAAGCCTGAACACACCATCTTACCATATGCTAATACATGCCCCCACCGACCACAACACACCTTCTCCCCGATGTGAAACGCGAAAATATAGTGCCAATCACCCTGGAAATGTGTGGTGGAAAGAAAATGTACACTCTGAGTGAGATAATCAACACATACTGATTACTGTTTTTCTAAATGCTTATGAGTCTTTTGCATTTCTTCTGTGTAATTCAGTATCAGAGTTAATGACAAATCCTGGTTCCCTCTGGTTCAGAAGGACCTCAATTCTTGAAAGTTTTTGCTCTTTTCGAGACAGCTTATCTGCAGCAATAATTACCAATAAATCTCTCAGCATGAGAAATAACAGGGTTGAACGACTTTGTGATGAATAAAGAGAGGAGTCAGCCCCTCACCGTTCATCTTGATAATCTTCATTGCTACGTAAACAGTATGACACATTATCATGATTCATGTTCGAGTCAATTTTTAGCTCAACACTGATTCCGGAGAAATTCCACCTAATAAACTGTTTTATTAGAGTTGCAAGGCAACAGCAAGAAAATGGCAAAAGACCATGATAGTCTGAAATTGTAAGTGAGCATGCGTGTAGGAAAGAGGACTGGAGAGGAAGAGTAATTGATCTCTGTGAGATCAGGCACATTTAGCTACTTGTCCAATAAACAAATACTCTTCTGAGACTGGTTAAACTACTCACGCTTAATTATTTTTGTCAGAATCCATGCTAATCTGAGTTAGCAGATACCAGTAATAAAGAGTAAACTTCACATTATGGGCTGCATGTCCTTCCTATTTTTAACCTCCTATGACTTACAAGTATTAAATCAACATGATCATTGTAGGGGTACGGAAGGGCTAGGGTTAGGTAAATAGCCTAAAAATATCTAAGAACCGATCATATTCCAAACAAGTCCAGACTTATCTCTGCCCAGTCGGAAGAAAATTCTCAATGTAAGAGAATAATTTTCAGGCAGGCACCTGGAAGAATCTGTGATTGCCAAAACATTTCCAGTGAACCACTTTCCCTCTCAGGATAGATGGCACTGGTCCATTTGCATAATGTCCTAATGCTGGAAAACCAACGAGAGTAGACAAGATCTGCCTGTCTGTTCCAAGCCCGGAGGAAGCCAGACACTCACTCCTCCAAGCTTTCTTTCCCTTTAGGATTGCATCAGTTCCCACTGTTTAGGGTTATTTTTAAACATTGGTTTAAAATATACCATAGCCCAGCTGTTCAATATCACAACATATATAATTGTTCTGCCTTGAAGAACTAAAGTGAAATGACCTAACAGGCCAATTTCCCCTGCTAATAAATATATTCATTCTTGTGATACTTATATTTCCTTGCTTTACTAATGCAAAATTGGAAATAAATTAATGGACTTAATTTTTGTAGTTTTTCAGGTCTAAGTCTGTCTCAATTACGTTTGTTAACAACAAACTGAACCTGTATAGGTCAAATCCGCAGATAATTCCCAAATTGCGTAGAGCCCAATTTAGCCAACCAAACTTCGTATTAATGTCATTTGAAATCTTAAAAATTGTCAGAATGAGTATCTCACCTGTAAAATAGTCAAAAGAGGGGCCATCACAAAACAGGATGGTGAAGAAGGAAGGGACCCAACTTGGACCCAGGAGCCAGACTGCCATGGGTTTAAATCCAAGCTCTGTCAATTACTGGCTTAGCTGATGACCTTGCCTCAGCCTTTTCCTCTTTCAAACCCAGATGGAACTTACTTCACAGGATAGTTGTAAAGACAAGATGAGATCATATACATGAAGCTCTTAGAAATGTGCTTTGGGCTGTGGTAAGTGCAAGGTGGTGTTAGCCATTAGCATCAGGACAAATTGACATAAGCCCTTTTTTATTTGTTGATCCTCCCAAAATTCCTAGGAAGGAACACTCATTTTATGGATGAGGAAACTGAAACTTAGAAGGGTTATGTAACTACTCAGGGATACGATTAGAAAAAAAGAGCCAGGGGTATTTGCTTGTTTTCTCTTTCATCTTGTTGCTCTCTATGGTAGATATTCTATTTAAAATTCCCAATTCAATGACCCAATATTTCACATCCTTTTTGAGCTGATCGAAATTTTTATTTCAAGTGCTTTGAATTATCCCCTTTTTTCTTCTTCCTTTCATCCTATCTTTCTTTCCTCCCTTTCTTCTTTCTTCCCACAAGTATATTTTTAGCATCTCCCATAGGCAAAATGCCCTCTTAATCCTCATGGAATAGTTACATATCATTAAAACACAAGAGGAGGCCTTCTGCTGCCCTAGTCTCCCAGAGGGGGAAAAGGCTCCCTGTCTTCCCCATTTTCTTTGATGTGGTCTAAAAGCTTTCAATTTCATTTTTTCTTGAGGTTCTTTCAATGGCTCCCTAGCAAGGAGCTGTTCCTGCCCAGTCAGAGAAAAGTCAAGTTCATGTGCCCAGAAATGGCTCTAAAGTGAAGTCTTCCTCAAGGCTGTCATCCAAAAGGGGAGTCCCCTTTCCCCAGGATTGTCCCCTCCCTAAAGAAGTGTTTTTCTAATGTTATACAAACCCTGGCTCGAAAGTGCTATATATTCCAGACTTTTCCAGTCAGCACTGACTTCAATGTCATTGTATTCTTTTCAAAAGAGATAATTTATTAAATGTAAGCCTGTAAGAAAAACTCCCTATCTGCACTTAACACAGAACACTTCTATAACCAAATGTGGAGGGAGCTTCCCACTAATGCTCCAATTTTATGCAGAAACCAACTGAGTGTTCCATAATTTTAATTTGGACACTATCATTTTAATTTGGACACTATCTACCTGGGAGTATCACAGATCCCACAGGTTAAGGGCTCAATCCTTCAAGACTGCCCCTCCCAATTTCAGGCGCCAATCACAAGTGAGATCCCTAGGTGACCCACAACTGTGCCTAACTTGGCTACAAACTGGGGGTAGGGTGTTTCCATGGCCCCCTCCTCAGTTTTGATCAATTGCAAGAACAGCTCATAAAAGTCAGGGAAACAATTATATTTACCATTTTGTTATAATGAATATTACCAAGGGCATAGATGAATAGCCAGATACAGATAAAGAGGTACATAAGGTGAGGTCTGGAAATGCCTCAAGCAGAGAAGCTTCTGTCCTAATGGAGTTGGGATGTGCCATATGCATCTTATCATGTGTCTGCGTTCAGCAACCCAGAAGCTCTTCAAACCCCATATTTTAGGGATTTTTCATCATATAGGCATAATCGATTATTCACTCTATCTCAAGTCCCTCTCTTTTCCCCCAAAAGATGGGGGTGGAGTGGAATGTTCCAAGCTTCTAATCTTGGCTTAGTGTTTCTGGTGACCACCCCCCAGCCAGGAGCCCACTAAGAGTTAGAAAAACAGATGCTTCTATCACCCAGGAATTTCCAAAAAGTTAGAAGCTCTATCTCAGGAGTCAGGGTCAAAGACCAAATATTAAAACAAAGATTTTCCTAGCACCCCATCACTTAGGAAATTACAAATGTTTCAGGAGCTTCCAGGAACCAGGGACAGAGGCCAATATCTATATATTTCTTATTGTGTCACAAACCCAAATGTAATTTTTTTGGATGTATATAACTGCTGTCTTTTCCAGAGAAAGAAAAAGAACAAGGAAAGTATTTCCTCATCACAGAAATGATCAGTTTAGGATCACTGCCCTGGCCTCACCAAGATGCTACCTCTGTAGCAGGGTTGGGCCAGAAATCCCACCATTTTATGTTTCAAAAGCTTGACTTCTATCTAACCAAAAGGAATTAAGCTCAGCTGGTTATACATGTGCGTGCACATGCACACGTTGTAAGTGCATATGATTATTGGAGTTTTCTTCCAAGGGTGGTGAGCTTCTGAGACTGGTCTTCTAAAGTAAAAGGCCTGGGTCCTCATGGGCAACAGAGCTGTCTACGTGGGCTGCTTGGACATGCTGTGTTCACAAATGTGACTTTGAATTCCAGACAGCTTTCCCAGCTAATATGAGTGATGTGCTAAGGAGGGTAGGTGATGTTTCCTACTAGTCCATCTTCTCTGGTAAGGACAGATCACATCCTGCCTTAGAGCCATAGAAGTGCTGGGGGTACTGAAACAGGGAGGCAGCTGATCTTGCTGCCCACAGCCTTGCCCAACACCTATAGCTAACCTGTAAACACGTGGCCAATCCCTCAGAGAGGAATGCCACCCTTAGGGGACTTGGACCTGCTGGTCATCTGGTTTTTCATCCCTGCTTTCCCCTGCACCACCCTGCCCAGTAGGTGTCTAGCAGGAAGTAGGAGCCACGAGATAGACTGTTGTGGCTAGAGATATACCAGAGGGAAGTGATCCCAGATCAGAACAGCCTTGGGAAACTGGGATGGAGTTTTAGAGGGCTAAAGAAGAAAGAAACTTGGAGATGGCCTATCCTGCTTCTCTGAAGAAAAACTGAGACCCAGCAGCCTACTCTTCTCCCTATTCCATTGACAGAGCAAGCCAAACTTGCTTCAGGCTGGCCCATATAGCACTAGATAATTGTTTTATAAGTAATGGGTTTCAAAAAGAAAAATGAAATGAAATGAAAAAAATGAAAATGCTTTTGCCAAATGGGAAAAGAAATAGTGAGTGGTTAAAAGGGGGGGAGGGAGCTCTAGGACTAGGTGTGTGGACACTCGTTTTCTAGTCCCATCCATTAGGATTTAGGGGTACCCCAGCCTCCATTCAAAAACCTTGCTAGCAAACCCAAATCTTATAGGACATTGGCTCTCAAACCAGCTGCACAATGCCTTCACCTGGGGAATTTAAAAGAATGCAGATATTTGATCCCACCCTAGAGATTTTGATGCTGTAGTTTGGAAAAGCCTGGGTGTGGGAATTTCTCAAAGCTCCCTAGGTGACTGACGTGCCACCAAAGCTAAGAACTACTTTTGAAACATGAGCTTTCCTTTGCCCTGCTTTTGTCACCTGCTCACCTTCCCAGAGCTTACCCTCCTCCAGTCATGCTATGATACTGGCTTACCACCCAGCCGTCTTAATCCCTAAGTGGATCCACAGGGCCACTGTTCCTTGGAAAGGCACATAATGGCTCAAAGAGGTCATCTTTGGAATCTGGCCCAAGCAAGCTGGCACTGCTTTTTTAAAGGGTGGGATAAAAAGAAAGGCAGGTTCACTTAGCATTTGAAATCATCCTCTCACCCTTTGCCTTTGCCCAGCTCTGATTGTGTAGGTTGAGGGACCACCACCACATTCCTCTTAGCCACAGAAAACGAAAGAAGAGACTTCATCAAGAACAGTCTTCAAGTGAGGGGGGACATAGTCAGGTTCATTTTGTGATCATGATCAGTGGAGGTAAGAGAACATGATGCCTGAGCCACTCATAGGGACTGACGTGGAAGACTTGTCTGCTATAGAATCAATGCATTGGTCACAGATTTGGGGCAGAGGAAAAGGTGACCAGACATCCCACTTTTGGCGGGACAGTCCTGATTTTTAACAATTTGTCCTGTGTCCCGTGGCATTTTTAAAAAGTCTCAATTTTTTGAAAGAATGCACAACAAGCTAGGGAACAGCAGGAGAATGGGAAGGGAATATATGGTTTTCAGCTGCTACGTGGCTATTTCACCAGGATATGAGTTTTATATTATTTTTGTTAATTTTATAATGTTAAACTTTAATAATAACAAATAATTGTTGAGAACTGGTTATCAAGAACTGCTTATCAAAGTTCGCATTGTTGATCAGTTGTTAGAATTCCACCACTATTGTTTGGACTTAAAGAACAATGGCATTTTTTGGCATTGGTAACGAAGAAAACATTTTATAACTGTCTCTCAGACAATACACATCATACTGCGTGCTAGTGCTAGTTAAACAAGTGATGTCAACAAATCAGCTATTCAGATAATTTAGGTAAGTAATTTATTTATTTATTTCATGAATTTATCAGACAGTACTCACATTATTTATATTTTATAGTGGTGGCAGAAAGTCTAGTGCTGGCCTTGAAAGTGACACTTATGACTTACGAGGTATCATTATTAAAAAAAATATTGATAAGGAAAAGGTTAAATCTTGGGCATCAGCAAAAATCACAATAGAAAACAAATGGTTAGAAATATTTCATCATTTTGAAACAAACCATGTTCCATACATAATGCATTAAAAATTGTGGGATACGCGCTGTCCTTACCAGGAACTAATGCTGTGACTGAATGCGTTTTTTCTAAGGTAAATAAAGTGTGGACATCAGAAAAATCACAATTAAGTGTTGAGACTTTGAAAGCCATTTTATGTGTGAAATATAATTTAACATATTCTTGTGAAAAATGTCATGACCTTTTAAACAATGACAGCAATCTACTAAAAAAAATTCACTCAAATGAGAAATATGCCAAAGAATAAAATAATACTATACATAATTTTTTAATGTATTATATTTGTAAATTTTACTTATGTTGAAATTAAAATACATATATACAATACTATTTTTGCATTCTATAAAAATTTTTTTGCTCCATATAGACCAAATTTTTAATTAAGAACCCCCTCTCTAGTCAATGGTGTCCCGCTTTACCAATGTTAAAATCTGGTCACCTTAGGAGAGGAGGGATTTGGTGCTGGAAGAATTTAGGAAACTTTTAATGTCATCATTGGATGACTGAGAATATTATGATCCAGGAAAGCTTAAAAACCATTCATCTAAGAAACTGACTAGGAGAGGAACCACTAACCAGGAAAGAGAGTTGCCTTAGACCAGTGGTTCTCAACTTTCCTAATGCTGCAGCCCTTTAATATAGTTCTTGTGGGTCGCAACCCACAGATTAAGAACCTCTGCCTTAGACACTGTGTGATGTTTTGCAGCTCATCTTAAAATGCTGCAGCTGGCCTGGAATTTTATGCGTACTTCTGGCACTTGTCAACTAACTCTAAGGCTAGCCTATTCAAGGAAATGAGGAGAAAGAGTGAAATAACTGTATTTAATGGTTACGGGTTTGAAGTCCATGTGGGGATCTCGACCTTAGCTAAATTGGAGAGTTGAATGACTGTGCAGGAGATAAGCATGAAGTTAGCCCTGGCCTCTCCTTGTAATTCCTGGAAGTCTGTATAGTAATGATTGTCTTTAATAAATATCTTTGCTAAGGCTGTATAATTATGGATGTCATAATCATTAATGTAATTTACCAAATGGCAGAAACTACTGCAGATCACTTGATTCCTTAAAAGGAATAGAGGATTGGTAGGAAATGCCAAAGCCCTCTTCTATTACAAACCAAGAAAACAATGAGGACATTGTTGTCAGACATTTGAGTGGAGAAAATAAAACAGAGAAAAATTCCTCTTCCTTAGAAAAAACCCAAAAAACAAAAACCTTTTTTTTGATTGTAAAAATAGCACATGGCCATTGTAAAAATGTAATAAAAGTAAAAAGAAGAAAAATTTAAAGAAGAAGAAAATAAATGCCAGCCATAATCCCAACACCCACATGTAATCATTACAAACATTTTAATGTATTTTTCATCTTTTCTTATAAATATATTTTTTTATGTTTGGGAATCATAGTGTGTATAACATTTTATATCCAAATCTTTTTTCACTTAGTATTATAATTAAGGTCTTTTCGACTATTATTAAATATTCTCTGAAAACACGACTGTAATAGCTTTTTTTTCCTTCTTTAAAAATGCTCCTACAGTAGAAATATCATGGTACATATAAATTATGCTTTTTGTGTTTTCAAGATATATTATTAGTTTTATGTTTAAATGCAATCACAGAAACTGAGCCTTCTCTCTTTTTCTTGTCTCTTTTGTATAGATCTTTTGGTAGACGCTTTTTTAAATAATCTTAACTAGCTCTCCAGTTAATTAACTGACCTTCTATTTATTCTATTTATCCATGGCCATGGTAAATCCTTGTGGCTAACAGACTACTATAATATACTAAAAAATTTTTGCTCTCATGCTTGATTTTTATGCTTGTCAAGGGTTGACTGAGCTTATTCCCAAACCTGTTTATGCCACTTGTTCATACATATTAAAATAACTACATATTTTAATTATATATCACACACATTAATAGAATCTATGTGAAAAGAATTATTTCCATGAACATAAGGTAGAATGCTATAGAAGTAGTCTAATATCACCTAAAATATTTATTTTAAGATAAATGTGGACAAAAATTAATCATTTCTGTATATTAGTAATCTATAATTTGAGACTTAATTCTTTAAAAACAGTATTTAAAACATCTCTTACATTAAGTATAAATCTAACAAAACATGCACAGGATTTATATTGACTGGAAACTATAAAATGTAGATGAAATAAATCAAAGTTTTAAATAAAATGAAAGAAGCATCATCTTCGTTGAGTAGTAAAGTTGTCAGTTTTCCCGAACTATATCTATACATTTAAGACAATTCCAGTAAAATTTCTGCCATATCATATATACAAAGTTGGTTCAAAATTTAAAATGGAACGCCAAAGGAATTAGGATAGTTAAAACAATTTTGAATAAAAAAAGTAAAGTTGGATTAATCACACCACTACAATAATCAAGAGAGTATAAACTTAATAAAGGGACAGATCAGAACAACAGAATACAGTTTAGAAATAGACCCACACAATAGTGGCCAACTCACTTTTTTTGTTCTATCTTTGTTCTTTTTATTCAAATTGTTTTGGCTATTTTAGAATTACTTTTTCTATTTCTTTGAAGAACGTCATGAGTATTTTGATAGAGATTGCATTAATTCTATAGATAGCTCTGGGGAGTGTGGTCATTTTAACAATATTAAATCTTCCAATCCATGAACATAGGATGTCCTTCTTCAATTGTTAATTAACAATTCTTCTTCTTTTGTGTGTCTTCTTCAATTTTTTTAATCAGTATATTATAGTTTTTCTTGTAGAGATCTTTCACCTCCTTTGCTAAATTTTTTTCTAGATATTCTTTGTAACTATTAAAACTGAGATTAATTTCTTGATTCATTTTTTTGCTATTTCATTGTTGATATATAGAAATGGTATTGATTTTTGGATGCTGATTTTCTACCCTGCAGTTTTACTAATTTGCACCTAAATTCTAAGATATTTTTAATGTCATCTTTAGGTTTTTCTAATACAAGATCATATCATTTGCAAACAGGGACAACTTGACTTTCTTCTTTCCAACTGGGATGCCCTTTGTTTCTTTCTCTTGCTTCATTGCTCTGACTAGGACTTTTAGCATTATGTTAAAGAAGAGTAGTAACAATAGGCTTTCTTGTCTTGGTCTAGTTCTTTTTCTTTTTTTTTTAATTTTCACTTGATTTTTTTTATGAAATCATAAACACATAGATCATGTATACATTAATGCATTTATGGGGTACAATATGCTGATTTCATATAGAATTAAGAATGCTTACATTGCACTGGTTAATATATACCTCATCTCATTTACTTAAATATTATGTTAAGACATTTATACTCTATACTTAATAGATCTGACAAGTACCCTTGCAATATGCACCAAAGGTGTGATCCCACATTTCACCCTCCCTCAGTCTAGTTCTTTTTTTTTTTTTTTTTTTTTTTTGGTGTTTTTGGCAGGGGTTGGTTTTGAAACCCCCCCCTCCCGTATTGGGGGGCGGGGTGCTAGGGCTTTAGGCCCAGGCAGACCACCCTCAGTGTAGTTCTTAAAACACTTT
>CAUYQV010043632.1:0-11995 GCA_963574575.1 Galagoides demidoff | reverse complement strand
ATTTATATTTCTAATGCAAAAGAACCCCCTACTCTGTCTCAACCAATTGTTGCTTTTTGTACAATAGAATACATTCTAGTGGCACCTTCAGCTTCCTTCCTAACAGTCCTCTTATTCTGTTACTCTGGTTTTACATGTAGGGAGAAAGGAGGGTCTAAATTGGCTCAAGTTCATATAGCATCTTGGGCATCTAGTTGTTCAAATGATTTTCAGAATGTCTCTTGAAACTCATGATTGTTTAAATTTCATTTAAAGAGGCTAACAATAAAAATCTGAGGTTCAGGCTCGGCGCCTGTGGCTCAGTCGGCTAAGGCGCCAGCCACATACACCTAAGGTGGCGGGTCCGAGTCCCCAGCCCGGCCCGCCAGACAACAATGATGGCTGCAACCAAAAAATGGCCGGGAGTTGTGGCGGGCGCCTGTGGTCCCAGCTACTTGGGAGGCAGAGGCAGGAGACTCACTTGAGCCCAGGAGTTGGAGGTTGCTATGAGCTGTGATGCCATGGCACTTTACCCAGGGGGATAGCTTGAGGCTCCGTCTCAAAAAAAAAAAAAAAAACTGGGGAAATTTTTACTTAAATAGCTACATTTTATTTCAAAAGTGCCTAATACTCCATATTTTTTCTTAGTTCATTTTGTAATTAATACTTGTTTTGACTCAATCCTGATTTTACTGTACTCATGTCCAAGATAAGGACTATGAAACTAATTATTAAGGCAGATTATGAATTAACCCAGACCTTGTTAGTGAGAAGACCAAGATAATTTCTATATTTCTACTATAGCATTTTGCCTCAAAAAGAAAAATCGCTAAGAAGCTACTGAAAGTACTGTTTTATATATTATATATCTCTCTTTCTATCTCTTTATTTAAAGTAGCATCTCTGATCTCTAACTCTTCAATTCAGAAATTTATCTATGGCATTACATAAAATATAATTCATTTATTAACATCAATGTGACTATGTTGTAGAAAAAAAGTATAACCAAACTTGATTGAAAAAAACTATAAAAATGGGTAAAACTTATTCATATTTATTCTCTGCTAATCCAAGAAATGTTTTTTATTTATTTCTTTTTTTTTCTTAAGGGAAGGGAAATAATAATGGAAGAAAAATTAAAGACCAATGAAATCCTTCCATTTCAGTGCCAGGCATGTTCGTATATGTCATTAAATTTTGTAGTTGCCACACCATTTTGAAGTGGAGTATCCCTACTTTAGAGGTGAGGAAACTGAGACTCGAATATCAGTTAAAATATATGTACTTGAAAATCCAGGATTTAAAATAAATTTTGATTTCAAAACCTTGCTTTATCTATATCATGGGATATGAGCGAATCCTCCTAAATATTCAGAATTGGTAGAAATTACAGAGAAATATCATTTAAGCATTTTTATTTACAACTTTTACAAGATTCCCAAGTAAGTGTTTCTTAAAAATAGAAAAACAAAAAATAAAGAAATATACAAAAAGAAGAAAATATACTTCACCTAATGATTAAGAATTTAGGTTTTAGCATAGCAAAGCATAGATGTTTTCTTCTGACACCATCTATTGTATCTTGCTTTAGAATATACACTTCTTAAAATGCTTTATTCATATTTTACAAGGATATCTGCAAGCTCCTTATTTCTGTTCTTTACCGCCACAAGAAGTTTTGCCTTAAATTATATAAATTACATTGGAAAACTATGGGTTCCTTATTTGTATCTTATCATTTAAAAATGAAGAAAACCTATTATATCCCGATCTTTAGACTTCCCAATTATTGCTTTGAACAAGATATCTTTTCTTTTTTTTTTTTATTTCTTATAGCATAACTGTGTACATTAATGCAGTCATGGGGTACAGTGTGCTGTTTTCATATACATTTTGAAATACTTTCATCAAACTGGTTAACGTAACCTTCACGTCATTTTCTTAGTTATTGAGTTAAAACGTTCATACTCTGCTTTTAGAAAGATTCACTTGTACCCTTGTAAGAGAAACCATAGAGGTGACCCCACCAATCACCCTCCCTTCCCCCATCCACCTCTTTTCAATCTCTGGCTGAAGGAGAGTAGATCCAGAGCAGGCTTCTTTCTGTCTCTCTGCTCCCATTACAATTTGGCCTTGACCTTGGCTGACTCATTTGAAGGCATAAGGAAAACAGAGCAGGGATCTCATTTGATGAAAAGCAGAGGATGGTGATAAAGTCCACAAGGAATGGAGATGGGAGAAAAGTTGACATTTATACTGAATGATGGTGATTAATAAAAGGAGAATCTCTCTAACTTCTTTCCATGTTTAATTCTGTATACAGATTCAAGGCTACACTCATGGTCTTCTTAAATTTATTGTCTATTGACAGAAATATAGCAGACGTTTTCAGCACAAATGCAACTAATTACAGGGAAATTCTTACCCTTATGAAAGGCCACATCATGAAAGAAAACAGCTTAAAGAACAGGTAACCTGAGGTTTAATTTTACGGTGCAACTTCAGGCTAAGGTTGCAGGAATTAGCACAATGTTGAAGGTTAAGCTGAGAATCAACTTTCACAAGTACGTCAAGGACAGTACTAGAGATATATTTGGAGATCTCAAACTGTGCATTTCTTGTATCTTAAAAAAACACAAAACATCCTTACAAACATGGCTATGTGTGTGGAAGGTGGAGATCAGGGTATGGAGCATGAAAGGGACTAAAACATTCTGATTTTTTAGCATCCACTACAGAGTCTCAGACTTGGTAAAAGGTTTTCTATTTTGTAGAACTCATAATTAAATGTCCATCTCTGGTGCCATAACTACATTTTTAGGAGTTTGTTATGCAGCCATGTAGTTAGCTGAAGAAAGGAGCTGGCTCGTATTTACTCACTGAGTTGTTCTGTCCACTTGGTTTAGTGCCACTTCCACAGTCAGTGTTCTTTGCTGGGAACCGATGTTTAATACAATAAAACTTATTCTTTGTGCCAATTCTCAAAGATTCTTCCACATTCGTCTATCCTAGATCTCCTTGCCATTATCCTCCAATTTCAATTTTCCAGCCAGGTTACTGACCAACCAGGTAAGCCATTTGAATAATCCCAGCAATATGCTAAACATGACACAATACACTTGCCAGGAAATTGGCAATTAAACATACCAATTAACTCTGCCTTACCTTTTCTAATACCCTGCTCTCTCTACTCCTTTTGAACAGCACCCTCAAGATCCAGTCTTAACGTTATCTTCTGGATTGCTTCGAGTACAACATAATGGTCTATTCTACAGCTCCTTTGGCAAATTACATCTCTCCTCCTATAACCTGCACAGAAAGACCCAGTGAACTTTATGAGCTATGACTTTGATTATGGGTATGCTGCCCAGGAAGTGAGATGGTAACAGACCTCAAGAGGGCAAGAATTGTCTCATAAGCTCTTGATACTTGAAAGGTGTTTGCATATGCCTCAAACAGAGGAAAGGACTCTTCCTTCCCACAAGGGTGAGTGGGTATTTCTGCAGACCCAGAGGGTTGGAGAGTCACACTTCTTCAATACGGAAAGTTCCTCTATCCATGTATGTCCATCTTTCTCTATCAGGGTCCTAAGTTTAGCAGAGAAGAGTTGCCTAAGATGAGAATTCATCATCTCAGATCTTCATCTGTTCCCATTCATCACCTGTGACTGATCTTCTGCTACATATGTCTTCTTGCTGAGGGAGAGAGATCCTCCTTGAGTACTTCCAAGGAGTCCTTCTGACTCTCACAGTGTTCCCTTGTTGATTAATATATTACTATGGTTTGGATGTTTGATTCCTCTAAACTTTATGGTGAAACTTTATCCCCAGTGTTGGAGGCCTAATGTGAGGTGACTGAGATGTGGTGGAGGATTCCTCATGAACAATATGCTGCCATCTCACACTAGTAGTTCTTGTGAAAGCCAGATGTTAAAAAGGCCCTGGCAACTTCACCTCCCCTCTCTTGCTTCCTCTCTTACCACATGGTCTCTGCACAGCCCACTCCACTACACCATCAGCTTTGCATGGAAGCAGACTGAGGTTCTCATCAGATGCCCAATCTTCCATCCATCCAGCAGAATTATGAGTAAAATAAATGTTTTTCTTTTTTTTTCATTTCAAATTATTTCATCTTAGGTATTCATTTATAGCAATCACAAAATGGATCAGGGCATATATCTAAGTCTGTTATGTATTTTTTCTTTTGTGGAATCAATGAGAATGAGCCTTAGCTACCCTATGCCACAGTCTTTATGCTTATGATTTCTGCTATCCCTGCACTTATATTAAAATATTGCTAATATATCTCCTTCCATCTGTACCCATCTCAGCCCACCACATGTTTAAGCACTATCAATCACACAGATTTAGCATGTTAGGCACCATCAGACTATTAAAAATCCCCCCACTGCCCACGCACAGTAGCTCATACCTATAATCCTAGCACTGTCGGTGGCTGAATGTATTTGGATTGCTTGAGATCAGGAGGTCAAAACTAGCCTGAGCAAGAAAAGACCCCCTCTGTACTAAAAAAACAAAGAAAGAAAAATTATCTGGGTGCCAGGGCAGGTGCCTATAGTCCCAACATTCCCAGCAGATGATGTGTAATGGTTCACTAACCATGATGGGGATTGGGTAGGGCATCATCAACATCTGTCACATGAGAAGAATCAAGCAAGCTTCTGTGAGTAAGGAACAACTCTACTGATTGCTAAAGAATAGCTTTAAAAGTACCAACATGAGCAAAAGCATGATGACAGGTGCCATGTGTGAAAAGAACTGCCATCAATTTGCAATTATTGTGAATCATGGTGATGAAGCTGGAGATGTTGATAAATGCATTATAGTGGGAATTCTATCTTATCAGAAGAACACTGTATCTTGTAGAACATGTAGAGGAACTGGGCAGTTTAAAACCTAAAGAGCTGGAATGATCTCTGTAGTGAAGATACAGGAGCCTTACTGTTTTGGTGCTAAGTCCATCTATTCATATGGGGATTTTTAATTATTTACTATTCAGAGTAGTTAACAAAACTTGCTTGTTTCAGTTTCCCTCTAGAGCTAATGTGCGATAGATACCTTAAATCCAGCACTGACATTGCCTACCTATATGTGGGGGGAACATATCCTCAAAGTGTCCTTCCAACAGCAAAGGGGGATTTGCATCTTTGATCAATGTGCTCTTTTCCTCACTTCCATTGGAATAGCAGTAGGTGTTTATGAGGTGTTTCTCTAGATGTCAGGGTGAAAGTGTCTGATCAAGACACATAGGCATTTGCTTTTGCTAAAGGAAACCAACTAGTCTAGATATATAAGTCACACCTTGGTCTGTTTAGTCCCATTGTTTGGCCAATAACCAAATTTATTTTGTACTAAATCTCAGAGAACCATCTGTTCAAATCAGAGGTTGTTGTAGCAAAAACAGACTCTTGTGATCATTATGGAAAACAAAATACCAACAAAGACACCTACACCCTTTCTTTTTTTGAAGATTCCCTGCCTAAACCTGTCTTTCTTAAATATTGAGGTCCTAACAGCTTCTTAGGAACGCTCTTCTGTGTATATGTAGGCTGGTTTGGAACAGCAAAATCCCAGGGGTAAAAAGAGAAAATAACTGCTATATTGATATCTCAAGCTTTAGGGGACAATTACTGGAACCAGTAGAGTCTTAGTGAGACCGTGATTTAGAAAGCCAACTCTCTAGAAAATAGATTATACAGATAAGGATGGCTTTTGAGAAGTAAGTAAAACCAAGTTTTTTTTCCTCCTATTTTAGATTTTCCAAATATCTACAAAATATTTTCTTTGAATAATTTATTAATGTAATTATTACCTTTTATGATATAGAACAATAAAATGTACTTTAATAAATAAGTTATTTTTTTGTACCTGAATCAGTTTTCTAGTTTAATAGTATTCTGTAAGAGCATATGGCAGGCATGTGCACTACAAAGTTATTAACATGTTCTAATATTTATGTATTACCTTTACTCCAGAATAATGACTTCAGGTTTTTATATTGTATACTAGAATAGGAAAATTTTACTAGCTATTCTTTCAGAGCCTGAAGGTCTTGTAAAATTCTGACATATAATAACAATGTGCTGTGCAAACAGCAGTCCCCAACGACAAAAACTATTTTTGTTTCTGAAATAAACAATGAAATTTTCTTCTTGAAGTAGGGCAATTCAATACTCAATATCAGAGGGAAGAGGGTTTTCAGTGACCAGAGCCAGGCATTCTCTAGGGGTTGTGGTTTAACATTATATCTGTAAATTTGTATAGCAATGTTTTAAGGACCAAAGTCACAAAACTTTTAGAGGGCATGTAACAGGTTAAAAAATATAGAAAATAGGGGCAGTGCATGTGGCTCAAAGGAGTAGGGTCCCCACATGCCAAAGGTGACAGGTTCAAACCCAGCCCTGGCCAAAAACTGCAAAAAAAAAAAAAAAAAAGAAAAAAAATTACCAAAATAACATGTATTACTTTTCCCAATTAACACATAAAATAATTGAAGGCCATTTAGCGATCAGTGTAGAAAAAAATATATTACTCTCATCTCTCAATTCTACTCTCATCCCCCTCACTGAGGAAATGTAATTTGAACCCTACTTCAGATTAAAAATCAAGGCATCAATATTAACACATTGTCAATATTGTGTTAATATTCCACATTCGTGCGCACAAAGCAGTAATCTCATTTATTCACCCAGCATTTGGGCCAACCTAGAATTTCAGTCTGCCACCAAACATGGCACCTGCCTACAGACTCATAGGGGAGCATAGTCATTTGCAGTACACAGATCACAGTGTCTGTGCACAGTATACAGTTCTTATTTATAACCTCTCATCTTCCTTACCCACTCCAGTGTCCTATCTGAGTTCATAGTCTGAAATTCCTTGTGAAGACATCTCATTCTCTTTCCCTATCAAGCAAGTGAGTAGCCTTCAAACCCATGTTACTTGAATATGGATTCCTTTATGAATTATCGCAGTTGGATCAATTACTTCATTTCATTTTAATCTATTTCTATTTCTCATATCCTAAGGGAGTGCCTTGGATATAACACACACACACGCAAAACTAGCTATTGGTCTTTACCCATTCTTTCTATGAAATCTATAGCATGTTAAATGACTTTAAAAAGCACAGTGGGCAGTGGAAGTGAAAATAAGTGAAATAAAAGTAGTTGTAGAACAACTTGGCTAATGAAACTTTCCAAGAAGTCTCCTCTTGGAATTACTTATACAGAAAAAAAGCGAGGAGCCCATCTGAGTTCTGAGTGACCTGGCTGGAAGTTAAGTTTAGAGAATATAGTTGGAGAGAAGAGTTAATGCTTTATAACCTGGATCTTTGCTTCTTTGGGCCAACTGTTTTGAGTTTTTATTCTTTAGCTTTTTTCCAAATTGTTATTTCACTTCTCCACTCAAGAACTGGGCAAAATCCACACTTTATAAATTAATCATTTCAGACTCTTGCTCTCTTATGTGGCATTCGTCTTCTAAGGTCTTTCTCAGGAAAAAAAGAAATGATAGTTTACATCAACAGGAAGTGTGTGCCAACTGCCTTTACTCTGGAGAGATATGAATTTCTAAATCTTCTTTGGAAAGCAGGCTTTATTGTTGCCCTCATTATTAGTATAGACCTGAATAGACCATTCTGAAAACAAAGCGTTGCCATTACAACTGGAAAAGAAGGAACACTACCTGTCACCAGATATAACAGGGAAATACCAAGATGCCAGATTCAAAAGATTCTCCAACATGTGGAGAGTGCGGTTTCTCTATGAACCATTCTAGCTCTAAACTGGAAAGTGTACCATTGCCTACCTGCTCTGGTGGAGTAAAGTTCAATGATACTGTAGCATGAGACTATGCATTGAGCGAGATCAGGCTTTAATCCTCTCCCTCCCAGATATTTCTTTGGATAGTATGATATGATATACATGAGGGGTAATATATTTATTTTCAGGCAAGAAGGATGAATCTTGTGTCTTTGGAGGAGAAAGGGGATGATAAAAAGGAATGGTATGAGACCTCTTTTCCATCAGCCTGAAAGGGTAGGTTTATGTCCATTGGAGAGGGACATGTTGGGGTTTGTATTCCTAAATAAATGTAGCATTGTAGATGACAAAGTATTTGAGATAACTAAAAAAATTATTTATTTTAAAACACTTGTCATCACCCTAGTTATAGACCAGAAAAGAGCTTGGCAATGACAACCTGAACATTCTAGGTCTTCTAGTAATATTAATTTTATATTAATGCAGATAGTGAACAGTTTTCTGAATGGAATTTTTAGACATGAGATTATTATTACTTGCAGAAATAATGGAGATATTTGAAGTTGAAGAATGAGTCATGTTAGGGTTCAAAGCCACTCAAAGTAAGATATACATACACGTTGATAAGACCTGGGGAAATTTGGTGTACAGAAATTATGACAATACGTATCTTACGGAATGAATCAATTTGTGAAGAGAAAAACCCCTCCTCAGTTTAAAGGCTCCTTATTTACAAACTGTTTGTTTTAACATTCTTGATTACCTACATGTTTCTTCATTCCTTGTCATGAACTGGTCTAGCTGTTCTCTGACTTCTCATAGTTGCTCCAAATTTAACTTACTTCACTTTTTTAAATGTCTGTTTCCTTGAAAACATAAGACAAAGACAAACATAAAACACAAACAAACAAATGAAAATACCCCATCACACATCACAGCTATATCACCAACTTCTATGGTTCTTAACCAATTTTCTTTATTACATGTTCTTGTTAATTTAGCCTTCAATGTTATCTTAGTTTTGAAATTCTGCTCTCCAGATTTTATTCTATTCCTCCACTTCATAAGACCTAGGCTGACAAAGAAAAAGGAAAACAAGACATATGACTCCTACTAGAATAGCCTATTACCTCAGAGTAATTGTTAAAGGAAAGCATGGGAAAGAATACTATTCAACTGGTAACATTTATGTCTCTATTTATCTGTCCATCTATTTATTTTTTGAGACATAGTTGCACTCTGTTGCCCTTGGTACCGTGGTGTCATCACAGCTCACAACAATTTCAAGCTCTTGGGCTCAACTGATCCTCCTACTTAGCCTCCTGAGTAGTTTGGACTCCAGGCACCCACCACAATGCCCAGCTAGTTTTTGTATATAGTAGATCAAGGTCTGGGTTTTGCTCAGGCTGATCTTGAACTCCTCACCTCAAGTGATGCACCTGCCTCAGCCTTCCAGAATGCTGGGATTATAGGCTGAGCCATCACCCTTGGCCTTAAAATTTGCATTTTAATTTACTTTTAACTAAAGTTACTTAAGCACTTTAAAAGTGGCTTTCACCAGAAGAATATGTACAATGATAAACCTTCTAAATATGAAATTATGTGATTGGCATGCAGATATTGAATAAGGATGCATATTTGAAAACTTAGCATGCTGCTTCTGAAAAGCTGTCAGCAGTAGGTCTTATAGCCTCTCATAATGAAAATATTGATTAAAATATTACTTCTATTTGTGGCTTTTATTGCTAAGGTAATGACGAAAGTGTATTCAGAGCTTAGCTCATAATATTACATGTATTTAGTCTGAAACAGAAAAAGTTAGGACATAGGATAGTCTTTAAGTATAATTTCTCTTTTCTGCTTCTTCTAGTAGAAAGAACTTATTTTTTCCTTTAGGAAATTAACACCATAAGAAAACTATTAATAAACATAATGGACTACTTTATATTAAATATACTCTTAGATAATGCCTGAGGAATTTTTAGTTGCCTCCACTGGAGGTCTTAATTAAGACATATATTAATGCAGTGGAACCTTTCCATGGTGACCACCCAAGGGACTGCAGCAAACTGGTCAACATAACAAAGGTGATCAACATAAGTAACTCTAACTGACTGTTTGTGGTGCATGTCCAGTCTATGAAAATGAGGTCAACTTAAGGAGGCAGTCAATGTATGGAAGTGGTCAACTATGGACATTCTACTGTATTTTAAATTGCCTTCTGTTTGATAATATAAATGTTCTTTCTCATTTCTTTTCAGTATTTCCAATACTTTTCAATAAAAATCCTTGTGATAATAAACATATTCTATATACATGTCCTGTTCAATGTGGTAGCTACTAGCTACACGTGGGTATGAAACACTTGAAATGTGACTAATTTAAGAAAAGAACTGAACTGAATTTTAATTTTAGTTTTTATTTTTATTTTATTTTAATTAAGTTTCTATAGCTACACATAGTTGCCACTTTGGAAAATGCAGCTGGGCAGCATGAATTTAGATTTCAATTACACAGTCAGCTTAGCGGGTAGAACTGGTTTTATTGAAGTGACCATCTAAGCATTACCATTGAGACAGAAGGTAAAAAGAGGGAACATCTAGTGTCAAGGCCTGTACTCTCTTTTAACATAGATTAACTGACACCTTTTTTCCATAAAGAATATCAGTGGTTTACCTTTCTCCTTTTAGAGTTGGAGCGAAGAACTTAACTGTCTCAGGAAAATGTTGAGTCTCCTCAGCTGAGACAAATTGATAACATGTTCTGAAAGTGATGGAAGGTTGTAAAATGAATAGGTGCTACTTAATAAGAAAAAATAAAGCTTCTATAATTCTTTGCCCATTACTTTGGAAGGCAGAATGGTGAAATTCATGGAGAGACTCGTCTGTTTTAAGCTTCAGAGATAATACATTTGTCCCAGCCCTTAAAGAAGTTGTTCCCCTTTCCACTCACCTTACAAGCACAATCCACTAGCTGGGCACAATGCACTTCTCCTGGAATATAGAATTATTCTGAAGGATTTACTGTATTATTTTTCTCTCTGAAAAACAAGAGATACTTGAAATAGCCTCTACAGAAGACGGGAATGAAAGGCCATTCTCCCTGCTCCATACATAACCCGTACGATGTGTGGGGATATAATTGACTCAGGATTCACTTCCAGAATGTTGCTCCCTAACTCTACCAGCTTAGCAGATGATTTTTTTTCTTTAACTCTATTAAGTCCTGAAATTTTACCTTGTGGTGTGAGAAATTAACCAGTTAGCCATTGTTCATTGGAATGTACTTGGGAGCATAATGATTACAATTTTATGTTTTCTTTCTGTTACCCAAACCTTAGCGCACAATACTCTGAATAAATGTTGACTCAGCTATATCCATGTCTTAAAGACCTTTACTTTCTGCGTCCCAGCTTTTTAAAGCAAATACAAGGAATGACACAAGTGAAACAATTTCTACATGTGCCACGGTTTCAAAATCAATAGCACTTCAGTTGCCAAACAGGTTCTTTAAACTTTAATGAAGAATGGATTAGTTGGTGGAATGGGGGAAATTCAAGCCGCTATCACCAGTTCCATTCTAGGGCCATTGCAATGCTTTTTGAAATCTATTAAACTACTTTTTCTGATGCCTAGTATTTCAATGTCTCACATTTATACGTGAAAAGTATCTAAGTTATTTCAAAGGAAATGGCTGTCTTTTCATGATCACATACCCTTACTCATTATA
This sequence comes from Galagoides demidoff, assembly GCA_963574575.1. Classification (NCBI taxonomy): domain Eukaryota; kingdom Metazoa; phylum Chordata; class Mammalia; order Primates; family Galagidae; genus Galagoides; species Galagoides demidoff. Next base: position 504 of record CAUYQV010043632.1, on the reverse strand, counting down.
TTCGAAATCACAGACATTGCTTCAGTCACTTCCTTCCAACAGAGACTGTTTACAAAGAAATTAGATTGCATTTTGAGTGAGCAGGAGGTCAGTGACACTTTATCTCCCTGATTACATCTTCTATTGTCTTAAAACTACTTACACTAGCTCCAGACACACAATTGAAATTAACATTTATATAGTGAACAGGGAGCTAATTCTATAAGGAAGCACTTTCTGCCTATGTAATCTTAAAATAAGTTTAGTTACACAAATGAAAATAGCTTAAAAGTCTCCTATGAGTTCAGTGTTCTATTGTTTCGATTTGAATCTAATTGAATTATTTAAATCTTGTCTCCAGAAGGTCAATAAACTGTTTTTGTATGTGTGTGTATATATTTAGGTAGCTATTTTAAAGAGCACACAAACCTTATGGACACCTGTGTATATACACACACGTAATTTCTTCATGCGTTTACTTAATGAAAGAAGGACAGCACTTTTTTTTTTTTTTTTTTTTTTTTG
>CAUYQV010043630.1:0-74200 GCA_963574575.1 Galagoides demidoff | reverse complement strand
TTGCCAGGTCATGGAAGAAGCCCAAGTGCCCACTGATCCATGAATGGATCAATAAACTGTGGTATGTGTACACCATGGAATACTATGCAGCCATAAAGAAAGATGGAGACTTTACCTCCTTCATGTTTACATGGATGGAGTTGGAAAATGTTCTTCTTAGCAAAGTATCTCAAGAATGGAAGAAAAAGCATCCAATGTACACAGCCCTATTATGAAACGAATTTATAGCTTTCATATGAAAGCTATAATCTAATTATAGCCTAAGAATAGGGGAGGGGGAGGAGAGAGAAGGGGGGTGGATAGGTGGAGGGAGGGTGATTGGAAATATCACCCCTATGGTTTATCTTACAAGGGAACAAGTAAATCTTTCTAAAAGTGGAATATACATGTCTTAACACAATAACTAAGAAAATGACATAAAGGCTATATGTTGCCCAGTTTCAAATTGTATATGAAAACACCACACTGTACCCCATGATTGCATTAATGTACACAGTTATCATTTAATTAAAGAAAAAACCCAAACATTCAGGTACTTTGCATGTTTCATCCAATAGTAACAAATCTGCATGGGGAAGACAACCCTAGTTTTTATTTGAAGAAACTGAGCTTCACAGAGGTTCAGCAATTTGCCTAAGCCCGCTTTGCTAGGAAGCAACAAAGTGAAGATTTAAACCTTGTATAGTAGATCTACCAAGTTTAAGCTCTTTCCATTCTATCAAGCTGTCTCTTACATGCACCTGGTGTCTCAGAAGTCACCCCTAAAGTCACTATACATAAGGAAAATGGGAAACTGTGGCTCAACATACTTTTATTTACAAAATATTCATTACAAAATTTTACAAACTATTTACAAAATGTTCTTGACGAACTGGCCACCTCTTTCTAAGAGTTTAAATGAAGGCGAGTTAAGAAGAGAGTGTTTCTCGATCTACTTTGTATGTTGGCAGGACTTTGGAATAACACCTATCCCACTGACATAAAACTATGAAGCCCCGGCAATTGCTGAGAAAGTCTATTGCAGCACCCAGAAAAGCTTGAAAATCATTGCAATGAGGACACCAAGTATTATCACCAATTAAACAGTTCTGGTCATATACACTGCACATTATTATTTACAAAAAGCATTAGTGGCTGTGCTAGAAAAATAAAAGGAACATTAATTAGAAGTTAGAAGTCGTGAAACTTGGCATCAGTCCAGAAAGCCAAGAACTTGGCCATGGTGCCTTGAGCAAGTCATTTATTTCCCTTGCTGGGTTGTTGTTTGTGTCTGTTCCACAGGGGTGATTACATGGTTTCTACGCACCCTTTTTAGTTCTAACTTTTTTTTTTTTTTTTTGAGACGGAGCCTCAAGCTATCCCCCTGGGTAGAGTACCATGGCATCACAGCTCATAGCAACCTCCAACTCCTGGGCTTAAGCGAGTCTCCTGCCTCCACTTCCCAAGTAGCTGGGACCACAGGTGCCCGCCACAATACCCGGCCATTTTTTGGTTGCAGCCATCATTGTTGTTTGGCGGGCCCAGGCTGGGGATTCAAACCCGCCACCTTAGGTGTATGTGGCTAGCACCTTAGCTGATTGAGCCACAGGCGCCGAGCCTAGTTCTAACATTTTACTAACTGGTAGACTTATAGGACATCCTCCCAACGAAGAGAACTTCTACTCATGCCTGCGCTGTGAACATTATTTCATGTAAATAAATTATGATCTGTACCCCCGTCCTAAAAGTATTTATAGCCCATTGAAGATACCATGTTAAGAATCAGAAGGAAGAATGTAAACTTTTGAACAGGTGTCTGAAGATAATTCTCTTGCTGCTTTCCTCTGAAGCGAGCCCAGGCTTTTTTTCTTGGACTGTAATATCTGTTTCTCTAGTTCAGGTTAGGTTTTGAAATTTTAATTTTGAGACAAACACAGGATCTGGTTTCTCATTTTTCTTCTTTATACAAGTGAAGCTGAAACCATTTCAAATTTGAGCAGACTACTCTCCCTCCCGCAGCCCACAAGAATTCTAACTGGGCTGGGTTTTGTTTTGGGGTGGAGAGTGGCAGCAGCAACAAAAAAATCTTGTAAAATGGAAGAAGGTGTGATATGCTTCAAAAAAGAGGTGGATTGCCAGGAGCAGGAAGGATGAGGAAACCTGGCATCCTCACTGCAACAGCTGCAGAAGAGGCAGCCGGTTTGTTAAACACATTTGTGCATCTCTGCAATACAGAACTAAGGGCTTTAACAGCCCTTTTAAAATCTGAAAATGGATTTTCCATTTATTCATAACTGTATCTTGGCCCAAACTAGCTCTCGTTCACAGAGGTCATCTGGCAGGTCATTGCCCACTGCACACTAGAGTCTACGCTGAACTTTGATAAGAGCCTATGAAAACAGGGTAAGTGTTGCTGGGAGATCTGTGGTGCATGAACCAGATGAGACTCCACTGCGACACCACTGGTGTGGCCAGCACTGCTCTAACACGGGGCATTCTCGCAAGCTGTAATGGAGAGATGACATAAAATGCACTTGCTCGCCCTCATTACATTATGTGTCTTCTGAGCAACTTCCTTCCAAACTTATTTGAAAATAGTTTCAATAGTTTCGTCTTTCCAAGCAGTCAAAACTTTCCCTCTTAACTATTTACAAATATCTATTTCCATGCAACAAACAAAGAGGCAAAGAAACACCAGGGTACTACTGGTTCTGCACTGGTAAGTCTCAAGGGAGAAGAAAGAATATCAAAAGTAGCCTTTCTTTTACCAGGGAAAAGGTTGTTCTCAGTAATCCAGATCACTTTAATAATTTTGTGTCCCTATTAGGTGCTTAGCACTATGCTTAGTATTGGGGGTGGGGGTTATATAAGATTGTTATTGTATAGATAAGATTAGTTATTTCGTTAAACTTGGTCTTGGATTCCCAAATCTTTTCAAGTTCTGTTTACCCTCCAGGAAGTAAATCAAAACATTAATTTGTTTGGTACTAAATGGCAAAGGGTTTTAGGGAAGGGGAAGAGACGAGATAAGAGATCTTTGGAAAGGTTTCATTAAGAGGATGGACTTGACTGTAAAGAATTTGGAAAGCAAATCGAAAGAACTTCCCAGATGATAAGAAGGAGGTATTTGAAATCAGGCTTAGATAATGAGAGTAAAAGTAATGACCATGAGGTAGAAAAGCATCTCTAAAGTATTTCATAGTTTACCAGTTATAGTTTCTAATATCACACCAGTTACCTCTCTTTGAAGACATGGTCAAAAGTGGCCAGAAAAAAGAAAATGAAAAAAAATCACGCCATGATCATGAGGTCTAATAATTTTTTTTCTTGTGAAATTTACTTTTGGATTCTCTCTGAACAGAATGGCAACAAAACAAGTGATTTGCTGATGCAAAACCCCTCAACAATGAAATCTGTTTCCCTGTGGCCAGAGGAGCCTGTGTGCAGCCCACCATTGGCTTGAGGTAGAGAAAGCAGCTACTCTACCCGCAACAGTTGCCAAGGAAACAGCCAGCGTTTTATAACATTATGGTCGGATTAAAAGGAAATAGAATGACCCTGTAACAACGCCAGCAGAAGACCAGCTGCTTGGAAAATCACAATGATTATCCAAAGTCGTCTTTCAAAACACATACACAACAACAGAAAATCCAAACCCAGGCAGACAACCACGAAAACAATTTCTTTTTTCAACAAATCCATTGTGGAGTTCTGGCCTAAGAATTAGGGTCAATTATTGCTGCTTCTTCCTCTTCGTCTTCTTCTTCTTCTTCTTTTTTTTTTTTAAAGGAAGTTAGAATCCCCTATTATTTGGTCTCATTCAGAGATATAATCTTAAGCCCAGACTTACATTATTTTAACCAGAAAGGAAATGAATTTAAGTTCAAGTTCTAAGTCGAAGTGCTTGAAAAACAAACCTTTACCTGGGTCCACAGTCTTTGACCATCCTGGCTCTCATTACAAAACCCTCTTAGAAATGGATATAAAATATGGAATGTCTAATGATGCCAGTATTGTATCCGTGTGTTTGCTGAAATGCCAGAAATGTTATCCAGGTGGCCTATCTAAGCTGCAATATAAGGGGATAGGCTTTGGAACTTAATCCAAATGGCATAACAATGCTTTGTCATCCATATGGCAAATATTAGAATGAAGTGTTAGGGGCATTAAATTCTAGTGAATTCCATTGAACAGTATTTATTCGGTGCCTGGACCTTAATGGATGTTCAAAACATGTTGGCTAAAATAATAACAACCATTGTTTACTAGGCTCTTGTGTAAGAGACCTGAGCTGACTGTAAAACATGTTTTCTCATTTAATTCCCAATTACCCCCCCAAGAGAGTAATTATCAAATACTCCCAAGAGGGATATTATCAATATACCCTAATTGATCATTTAATTATCGATTACCCCAAGGGACATATTATCATTATTCCATTTTAGAGACAAGAGCACTCACTGAGTCTTTTTTTGCCCAGTGCTCCACCCTCCATGGGCTTTGGAGACCTGTCTCTAACCATTTTGTAATATTGTCTCTCAAGACTGAGAATATGAAACAATGCAAGGTCCATTTTCCCACCACGGGTAACAGATGAATACCACATTGCTTTTGTCTTCTGAGAACTTATAAAACAGTCTGCACTCAAGTGCATGTACATGTGCAACTGTGAATGAGGGGGATGGTGAATACACACATGTACAAACCCTCTCACCCAAGTCAGAACAACTCTGATCTCACAGAGGAAGAAAAAAAAAGAGTTTGAAGAATGACAAACAGGAATTTTAATCCCACTTGACCTGGAGGAAGCCATTTAATTTATTGAAAGAAAATTTATGGAATCCATGTGAGGGGGCACTTGGGTAGAATTTCAATTATTATAATAGAAAAGCTTAATGTTCTAACCTAGAGACATTTCCATATGCAGAGTAGACTGTAATAGTGCAAGGGAAGGGGAAGGGAGATTTAAAATTTACTCCTGGGATGCTAATTATCTTCACCTTGACTTCTTCTCAATTGAGCCAGTGCTATAAAATGATACTAAGAGGCTGTAAAATTTCTCCCAAGCTACCTCCTTATTGTAGCATTTTTTCTTAGACACTGCCTTATCATATATTTTGGGGAAACCTTCTCATCTACTAAAGGAGAGAGAAAGACCACCTACAGGCCATTTAGCATCTGTTAATATATTTAGATGCACTGTCAAGGAAAGACAGATACTAAATGGATACCTTGACAATCAAATTTCCCCAGAAAAAAGTTTTGTTTAAAAAAACTAGATTTGCTCCAGTGGGTCCCTGAACCAAGCAATAGCATTAATTTCGTGAAGCGTGGCAATTCCAAGGGGGGCAACACTAGACCTGTGTGTGTCTAGAGTTAACTAGTCAAAAACTTAATAATGCAACTAGAAGGCCTAGAACTCTGCCTGACACATAGTAGGCATTCAATGATACGTTGAATGAATAAATGTTGATTGAGAATTCATGTTCTGGAGCCATTACCTGAAATAAAATTGTATTATTCCTTCTCAAGCCTTTTAATTTATGATAACCTATTTTTCCTATTTCAATATTGACTACACAAGAATAGGAATATACTTATTTAATAGATTACTTGTGATTAAATAAGATCATTCATGCGAAATATTCAATACTATAACTGGCCCAGAATAAAGCATGCATTAAGTGACATTGCTGAAGAATCCAGAGGGACATGAGTGATTGAATAAATGGTTATTACTGCAATTAAATAGCTAAGGCATTTGTAATTCTCATTAGAGACTAATAGCTGCATGTGTATATGAGAATGTGTATAAGGTATAATTTCTTTTACTCAAAGACCATTTCAATTCAATTCATAAATTCTGTATATTCATATATCTGTGTAGCATAAGTCCATAAGCTCTAAATGCTACATCGATTGCTAGGCCTGGCTCCAGAAATTGGGGGCAAAATAGAAAACTTCACATTGCATGAGTGGTATACTCAGAGGCTATGGTTTGTTGATAATCACCTGTCAATTCTTCTATTCATTTGAGACACTTCCCTTCTCTTCCCCAGCCTTTGGTGGCACTTTTTAAAGACAGAAGCTAAAGGACGCAAGAAGTGGTGTACATTTTTCCCAACGAAAACCTAGAATGTTAGATGTCTAGAGTAAAATTTTTAAATATAATATACAAAAGTGTGTGTGTATGTGTGAGAGAGAGAGAGAAAAAAAAAAGAAAGAGAGAGAAAAAGAGAGATGAAATATAACTAGCTCCTGGGTATGAGGGAAACCTCAAAAATTAACAGTGAATAAGGGAAAGAAAGTCATTCTGGGGTTAGTTTTCTGAATTATTCAATAATCACATCTACAAAGAGCACACTAATCTACCCCATCAGTGAACATTTTAGAAACTATTTATTTGGTTTTAAAAATATAATCTTTAAAAAAATCCTCAATATGCACAAGAGAAGGGGAAAAATAAACACAGATGCTAAAGAAACCAACGGAATTGTGCTCTTTTCAGTCCTCCTAGTCGTTTTTGCAAACTCTTTCAAAATATGCATTTAGGTCTTTTTATGTTCTGATTACATTCGCCATTAAAACATTGGGTGAAATCCACCACTGCTACCATTGTGGAATTAGAGGTTTACGCTAGCTGTAAGAAGTATGCTTTCAGAATTCTTTGGTTGCAAAAAGAATTCTGCTTGCCCACTGGCTTTGTTGACACCAATGAGAGAAGTTGTGATGAAGAATTTTGTAGCTGAAACACACGGAGGAAAAACAGAGTTACCAGGATTTTCCAGATTTTACTTTTAGATCATCATCGATATAAACGATACTTGATTTTGAACATAAAATGTATTTCCAGACAATTATAAACTTGCTCAATCTTGACTTTAGAACAGGTCAGGAGGAATAGAAGAAGATAAGGATTCTTTCCTTATTTCCACAAAGGTCCATTTGGTACAGTAACACAATGTTTTATGGGGAATAGAGGTGAATACAACTGTTCCAATATTCAGAGCTTTCAGTATAGCTAAGAGATTTCAGTATGTACATACATCAGCAGAGTTCAATTCTAGGCAAGTCCCTTCCCTTCCCTGGGCCTCAGCTTTTATTAGTGAGAGTTTTAGACCTCCTCATTTATTAGTGGGAGTTTTGGACCAAGTGATCCCTAAGGGCCCATAACTCTTTAATAAATAGTTCTATCTAATATTGTTTCTTCCAGGCCTAAGTAACCAGATATTCCCTGTAATTACTACAAAACAAGGCCATAGGTTTCTTTCCTAACATAATGACTAATCTCTAGGAAATCACTGAAGATGAAATCTAAGGTAAAACTGATAGAGGATGATAACAGTCATGGTCATGAGGATGATGATGGCAGCTAATGTTTACTTATCGTATAAAATGTGCATGATGCTGCATTGTTTACGTTGGTATTACCATTTTAGAGAAAAGATAACTGAGTTTTATCTAGCAAGGCAGGGCGAAGCCAGGATTTAAGGTTAAATCTCCACATCCCAGTTTTTAGCTATGATGTACACTGCTGCACTTAAAAGTTAGTTTCAAATGATAGCTTCTCCAATATGCTTTTATTGATTTCCCCAATTATGCCATGATTTCTCTCTCCTCACTCTTTCTTGCTTTTTGGTGCAGCATTTGACCATAATCTTCCAAGCATCTTAATGGCAGTTACTTTTCCTTCACTCTTCATTTCCTAAGTGAAACCTGTTACAAAACAGGTTTTCAGTTAATGTTTGGGGATGTGAATATTCATAGCCTTACCATGCTATAGTCTGAATGATGAACTATGGGTATAGTTTTCAATAGGTTACGCATCACTGATAATACTTACGAAAATGATTTACCCAAATCATACATGTTTAATGTATAAGTCATTATTTTACATATATGTATGTATACAGATCTTCTCCCCTACAACTCATCAATTCCACATTACATGTACACCTCTGAGATATATTTTATATATGTATATCAAAAGACATGTGCTGTAGAAGCATTCTTTGTAGTAACTGACCTAAGCCCGAAAAAAAATCCAAATGTCTCTCTACAATAGAATAGAAAAGTTAAGGTATTTTTCATTCAATGGAAAATTATACAGAATTGAATATGGCTTCTGTATAAGATGGAGAAGCTGGAAAGAACATTTTTTCCTACCCATAAAACAACACAAAATGACAGATAGTTGGAAAATATGCAACCATTTTTGAATCCATTGGAGAACTAAGTCTGTAGAGTAACCAACTACACCATTGCTTCTTTAAGCATGCAGAAGATATTCTAAGACCCTCAGTGGATATCTCCCATTGTAAATAGAAATTAACTCTCTGCATACTATGTTTTTCATATATGTGATAATGCTTAATTTATAAATTTAGGCACAGAAATAGGGTTACAACAATAATAATAAAATGGAATAATTATAACCATATGCTGTAATAAAAGTTACATGAATGTTCTAGGTCTCTCTCACTTTCCCTCTTTCAATTATCTTTTTGTCAAGTATTCACCTATTTGGGGACTATGGTTGATTGCAGGTAACTGCAACTGCAGAAAGCAAAAACTATAAATAGTTCAGAGAGGTATACTGTAACATGAAATCTAAGGAAAGACAAATGCTTCCAAGGAAAATCAAAATAGGAGAGCACATGCTGCTTATTTCAGATAGATACTTTGAATGTCATACTACTGGCAAAAAAAAAAAAAATCACCTAAGATTATTAACAAAATGGAAAATATTGGTTAGTATAAAAACATAAAACCCTTGGGTGCTATACATAGAAGAGAAATTCAATTTATGCTTTTCTTTGCAGATCTCACTAGATGCTCACAAGAAAGATGAGGGATAGGGTAAGAGGCCTGATAAAGTGTTTGTTGTGGAATAGGCCTGGGGAAAGGAACAGTAGAAGATGTGGGGAAGGCTTAAAGTTTTTCTTCCATATCTTCACTGTGGAAGAAAGATCTGAGACCCTGTTAAAGGACAGTTAATAGTGTGTCTTAGGGTACAAGTAAAGATTCATTACAGCTAGGCATAAGCAACATAAATGACTTTAGTTCTGGAAGAGAGGCAGTATCATTGAATCAGTCTACTTCTCAGATTTGGAGACACAATGCCTCCCTGAAATTGAGGTTGAAAAGGGACAGCAAACATCCCCCTGGATGTTATACCTGGCTCATCAGCATCAGGTAAGAAGTCACAGCAGTCTACTGTTGAGGGACAGATAAAAAAGGGAATGTTTTTGAATTGGGGCCCAAAGAGAAGATCTAAATTGAAGATGTAGCAGATACTGAGCAAATCTTTGGGTAAACCAATCCCTAACACAAAGAAGAAGTGAGATTAGAGATATTTGACATCTGTGGTTAAATGGAATCATAGCAAAAACAAAAACAAAAATTCAAATCGAGGTCAACTTCTGACTAGATTGACACAAACGCCCCACACTAAAGGCCTAACAGATGAAAAGGCATGTTCATTTTCAGGTACAAAATACAGTAGAACCTCTAGAAATTGTATATCCAAGGGACTGTAACATACTGGTCAACATAAGAAGGTGGTCAACATATGAAACTAGGCCTACTGCATAGATATAGATATGGTGAATATAGATATATAGATAGAATATAGATATCTATATTCTAGATATATTTATATATATTTTATATATATAATGTGTATATATATATTTATATATTATATATATAATGTGTGTGTATATATATATATAAATATATATATATACATGTGGTGAATATCTGGTCTATGAAAATTAGGTCAACTTAAGGAGGTGGACAATGTAGGTAAGTAGTCAGTTATGTGGGTTATTTTGTATTTGCCTGAGTCTCTACTATCCCATACAAAACATCTAGCTTTCAGTACAAACTTATAAGGCATACAAAGAAGTAAAAATAACAACACATTGTCAAGAGATAAAGAAATAACAGAAACAGATTCAAAGAAGACAGGTATTGAAAATAATAGGAAATTTAAAGTAACAATAAAAAAAAAGTTAAAGGCTCTATAAAAAAAGTAAGAAAACATGCATGGTCAGAAACACAGGCTATCTCATAGGAGACTATATCTTATTCTGCCTTTGAGGATACAATAGAAATGCAGAAAATGAAAAACATAGTAAGAGAGAAGAAGAATGCTTTCAATAAGTTCATGAGTAGCCTCAATACTGAGGAAAGAATGAGTAAACTTGAAGATAGGTCAGTAGTATAAATTATATAAACAACAAAAAAAGTAAAAAATAAAACCCCCCAAAATAATAACAACAACAAAAAAGAATAGAGCACCAAGAACTACAAAAAAGTATTAAGTATGCATATAGTTAGAACTCACAAGGGAAAAGAATAAGGAAACAAACCACTAAGATTTGAAGATATAATGGCAGTTTTCTAAAATTTAGAACAAGTAAACAAAAGATCCAAGATCCAAGAAATAAGGGATTGCCAAGCAGGACACCTGCAAAAACTAAAACTAAAGCCAGCAAACCAAAATTACATCCTCAATAACATTTTTTCAAATTGTTAAAAAATAGACAAAGAAAAATATCTTGAAATCAGTCAGAAAACAAAAATTCACACTGCATAGAAAGCAAGAAGAAATTGACAGCAGACTTCTTGTCAGAAACTATGCAAGTGAGAAAAAAATGGAGTGACATCTTAAAAGTGTTGAAAGGAAAAATCTGTCAACACAATTTTCTACTCAGTAAAAATATTTTTCAAAATGAAGGAGAAGGAAAAACTGTTTCGGGCAAACAGAAGTGAGAGGGAATTCATTTCCAGCAGATTTACACTACAAGAAATGTTAAAGAAAGTTCTTTAGGCATAAGGAACATAATATCAGAGAGAAAGGTGGATTTATATAAAATAATGTGGAGTGACCAGCAAGCCTAAATAAATTATTTTTCCATTATTTTTAACTGCCATAAAAAATAAAACTCTAAATTAAATAGTAATACATAAGTGCTGTGTGTTCATAACATTTCTACAAGTAAAAAGAATGACAAGCACACAAAAGATGGCAAGGAAATTTGGAGCAACCATTATAAAGTCCTGAGACTACTTGGAAGGTGGTGTCATATTATTTCAGAGTAGACTCTGATTAATTGAAGACATATCTTGCAAACCAAAGGGCAACACTTAAGAGTAGGAATAAGAAATAGTGTAAGTAAAATGGAATTGTGAAAAATGTTCATTCCAAAGAACAGCATAAAGAGAAAAATAGGACAAATAAAAAAGTAAAAGAAGCTGGCAAGATGATATCAGCCATATCAATAATCACATCAGGTATAAATACACTGAGCACTAAAAATACAGACTGTCAGATAGGATAAAAAAGCAAAACCTAACTATTTTCTGTCTAAAAGCAAACCACTTCAAATATAAAGACATTCATAAAATAAAACAAAAAGCTCAGAAAAGGAATACCATGTTAACTAATCAAAGAAATTTTATTAGTATCAGACAAAATAGCGTGCAGGAAAAGAATATTTTCAGAGTTAAAGAAGCACATTTCTGGGGTCAAGAAAATATAACAATCATAATGTATATATACTTAACAGCTTGGCTTCAATATACATTAAAACAAATAAATAAAAACTATACACCTGAAAGAAAGAATAGAGAAATCTACACTTATACTCAGGGCTCTCTACCCCTCACTCAGTAATTAACAGAAACAGTACATAGAAAATCAGCACGAATAGAGAAAACTTGATTTTGATACTATCAGCCAACTCAATTACCATTTATAGAACATTTTACACAACAGTAGAATACATATTTCTGAAGTGCACAAAGCATTCACCAAGATAGACCATAATTTGGCACACAAAACAAATCTAACATGAAAATACTTCCTGGATGTCAAAAAACATTAACAAACAAAATAAATGCAAATGAATGGATTTTATACAAAGTGTGTCCACAAACCATAAGAAAACAATAAACTAGTAGCAAAGAAGAGAAAAGCATAAAAAATAGCCAAATATTTAGAAATTAAATAGTATACTTTTAAACAAACCATGGTCAAAAGGAAATCATAAGGAAAATTAGAAAATATCTTGAACAAAAATGAAAATATGTGTATCAAAATTTGTAGGATCCAGCTTAAACAGTGCTTATTCATTAAATTCTTTTTTTTTTTTTTTTTTTTTTTTTTTGCAGTTTTTGGCTGGGGCTGGGTTTGAACCCACCACCTCCAGCATATGGGCTGGCGCCTTACTCCTTTGAGCCACAGGCGCCGTCCATAATTAAATTCTTATATTAGGAAAGACAAAAGATCTTAAATCAACAAGATAATCTTTCAACTTTAGGGAAACAGAGAAGCACAAACTAAATACAAGGCAAGTGTAAGGAATACAATGATAAAGAACAGAAATCAATAAAACTGAGAGCAGAAAAGCAATGGAGAAATATCAATGGAACCAAAAGCTAATTTTTCTGTGAAAAAATAACAATAACAATAAAATTGATAAATTCTATCCAGACTGACCAAGGAGGAAAATGAAAATAAAAGACTATAAATATCATGAATGAGAGGGGAAATACCCACCATAGTACTTATCAACATCAAGCTGATATTAAGAAATCCTAATAAACAACCATGAGGCCTATGAATTCAGCCACTTAGATTACATGGACTAATTTTTTAAGAGATGTAAACTGTCAAAGTTCACTTAAGAAGAAATTAGATTTGTAGATAAAAGCCTTCTATGAAAGAAAATTCCAGGTCCGGGAAATTCTACTATATATTTAAAGAACAATGACAATTCTATATAAATTCTCCTAGAATATAAGAGAAGAGGGAGCACTTTCTCCAGGAGGCCAGTATTACGCTGATACCAAATCTAGTTAAATATATCACCAGAAAGAAAAACTATAATCCAATATCCTTTATGAGATGATATAAAAATTTTCAACACACTATTAACATTAGCAAATTAAACCCACAATATGTTAAATAATTGGTACAACATGGACAAGTGGGATTTTTCTTGGGAATGCAAGACTGATAAAATATTATAAAATTACATCCACCATGTTAACAGGCTATAGAAGAAAAGTCTCATTATCGTATTAACTGATGTTGAAAAGCCTTTGAGAAAATTCGATAACCATTTTAATTGTGATTAAAAGTCTCCAAAAACTAGGAAAAGTAGAAATTTGATAAAGAGCCTCCAATTAATAACTCTACATCTAATGTACTTAAAGGCAAAAGATTTAATGCTTTCCCCTAAGATTGGGACCTGCTCAACATCTGCCTGGAGGTCCTAGCCAGGGTCACAGGATAAGAAACAGGGAAGGCATGAATTCAAAAGAATGAAATGAAGCTGTTTCTAATGAAATAGAGACAAATTTTTCATTTTCAATGAGAAAATATGATTTTCTTTTCTAAACCTCCTCCCAAATTAAAAAAAAAAAAACAACCTACCAGAATTAATGAGTTTACCAGGGCTAGAGTCTATAGGGTCATTATAAAAAGATTAATCTCATCTCTATATAGTAGAAACAAATAGTAGAAAATTAATTTTTTAAAGTACAATTCAGTGCAGCACCTTAGACCATGAAATAGTTCATTATAAATCTCACAAAATATACAATATTGCTATGATGAAAATGACAAAAGAAATTTAAGGAAATTAAATAAATGAAGAATTATGCTGGAGTGTTCAGGAACGAGACAACCCATTATTGTTAAGATGTCTTTTCCCTAGACTGATCCACAGAGTCAACACAATTCTAATCAAAATCTCAGCAGGGATTTTTTCTTTAGTTAAACTTAACAAGCTGATTCTAAAATTTATGTGGAAAGGCAAAGTAACTAGACAGTCAAAACAGTTTTGAAAAAGCAAAACAAATCACACTACCTGATTTAAGATTTACTGTAAAATGATAGTTGTCCAGAAAATGTAGGAACTGGAGAATGAACAAACATATAGATTGATGGAATAGGAGAGAATCCAGAAAAAACCCACATATTGTTTATATAGTCTATATTGTTCGTATGGTTCACATGAGATTAAATTATAACAAATGGTACTGGAAAAACTGGTTAGCCCTATGGAAAAAAAAAAAAGAACTTTGATCCAAAATGTGATCACCTTATACAAAGTTCAGCTCAAAATTATCAAAGACCTAAAATAAAACCTTAAATTATAAAACTTCTAGAAGAAAAAAATTAACTGTGGCTATACCTAAACTCTTAGAAGACTCTTACACACAACATGGTACAAAAGAAAACTATGTTTATATAAGAGTATACATAATAAAAGTAGTTAAAACTAATGTGTGGTATTCTAAGTCAGAATAGTGGTCACCTTAGAGAAGAAAGGCACACAGTTGGGCTACCATGGAGTGAGCTTCTGAAGCAATGCAGGGCTAATGTTCCTTCTCTTCTCAGGGTGTGGTTATGTGTGTTCACTTTGTGATAATTTAGCCGGGTATACATTCATGATTTATAAACTTATCTGTATGTATCATACATTCAAAATTTAGTATATTTTACTGAAAGACACTCACTGGGTGTCATTTGATAGTCTTTTCCCTTTGCTGAGACTTAGTTCTTTATATCTAAAATAAAGTGGCTCAAGTTACCAGACCATCCTAGTTCCTTGCTCTGCGCAAAATGATAGCTTACTGGGATTGATAGAATAAATAACATGCATTTATTATTGATTCAGGAACTTAGTATGAAGAGTTAAACCTCACCAATTATAAGTAACTGATCTTAACACAGAAAGGAACATTCAAAAGAATGCCCACAGGCAACTACTTTTGACCATCTAGGGTCATGGCTTTACTCCATTTATGAGAGAATGAATGACAACAAGCTATAGATATAATATTGTTTTTTTCAAATCTAAGGAAGTGAAACTAAGAAAAAGCAAGCTATTTTAGAAGAGATTAGAGATAAAATACCAACACTGGCCTACATGATATGGGAATATGCGAAAATCAAAACATTTAATTCCTGCAGTTACCGTGAAAACTAGCAATCTTACTTTTAATGCCCTGATGAAGGGCAATGGACACCAGGATAATTCCTTAGAATTTTGTAAGATACTATGCTATGCACAAAAGGTAAGAAGCATCATTATCAGTCCAACTAACTCTAATCTCATCAGGATAACAATGCAGGCATTATTATTCTCATTGAAAGGGAGAAGAAAGAAACTAAGCTCAGAGCAATTAGATCATCTGCCTAAGGTCACCATCCAAAAACGGTGAAGTGGGGAAAGTACACTGCACTATGGAGCTGGGCACCTCTCTGGTATTAACTGGTGTGGCACCCACAGAGATTCACTCTCCTCATCCAGAACAGAAATCTTGGTCCTGCTCGTGTCCTTACATGAACACATCCTCTACAGACTAAATCAAGTAACAGACAATAAACAAATAAACACCAAAACAATAATAACCATGAATAAACCCTGATCAGTACTCACAGATAATATAGGTACCCTTAGTTTTCAAATATATGTTGAAGCTATCCGTATTACGGTGTTGTAAAATTCATTACAGCTTTCTGTATTTTATGTATATCAACAGAGACACGTAGAAACTACATGCCTTACATGATGTGGGTATTTGCAACAAAATAGGAACTTCACATTTCATTTCTAAAGGGCCCTTCTAATTGAAAAATGTTCAATTGCAGAGCCTGACACAGATCACTTTAATACAAATATAGGGTTCTTCTTCCCATAGCAATGTTTATTATACACCTTTTTAGACTTTGTTTAATTTCAAGCCCAAAGCCTACCATGAAGTGCAGGTAAAAACTGGGCCACCCAGTTTGATTAGTATTTGTATGTGGTTAGAGGAGAGGAAAGCATGATAGGCCACAGAGAGCCCTCACATCCAGGTCACTTCCCTAGGAAACCCCTAGGGATCTGTGGATCAGGTCCTACATCACCATTGACAAAGGGCTAACACTTGTACCTTGTGATACACCAATAACAAAAAAAAAAAAAAAAGGAAAAAACCCAACCAAAAAGCACACAAAGGATATGAATAGGCAAGTGGTTACTAGGTATGGGAAATGATGCTAAATCCACAAAAAAATCATAAAAATGCAAATTAAAACAAGGAGAGCCCACTTTCAGCCAGGCTTTTTGGCAAAAAGTTAAAAGACAGAACATTTTCAAGATTAAGATATGGTTAGTGTACGGGTGATGGCTAGAGTATCAGGTGTTAGATATTCTTACATACCCTGGAGGAAAATGAATTGAAGCCCACTCCTTGGAAGGCTATTTCAATAGGTATAAAAATGAAAATGGACATACGTTTCTGACTGAACAAACCCATTTCAGAGACCTATCCTGTAGAAAGTCTCAAAATTTCATGAAGATAATTGCACAATGATACTGGCCTTTAAAAAAGGAAAACAATGCAAATATTCATCAGTAGGAAAATGACTAAGGGAGGTTATGGTTCGTGCAGCCTACAGAATTCTATGACATCATTAAAAGGACTAAGACCCGGCTGGGCGCCTGTGGCTCAATCGGCTGAGGCGCCAGCCATGTACACCTAAGGTGGCGGGTTCGAATCCCCAGCCCGGGCCCGCCAAACAACAATCATGGCTGCAACCAAAAAATGGCCGGGCATTGTGGCGGGCACCTGTGGTCCCAGCTATTTGTAAGGCGGAGGCAGGAGACTCGCTTGAGCCCAGGAGTTGGAGGTTGCTATGAGCTGTGATGCCATGGCACTCTACCCAGGGGGACAGCTTGAGGCTCCATCTCAAAAAAAAAAAAAAGGACTAAGACCCATATGCACTATAATTTTAAAAAAGGTATCAAACATACATTGTTAGGGGTAAAGAATAGAAGCAAGATGCAGAAAAGTATGTGTATCAGTGAGTTTATATATACATATATGCATATACGAGTTTATAGGGCATACAAAATTCTGGAAGTAGATATACAGATTGCTAACAGTGTCTTGCTCATTTTTCTGAGAGCAATTTCTCTTTTTATTTTAGATATTTCTATATAATTTGATTGTTTTACTAGCTGACTTATTTTTATAATAAAAATGTTAAAAAAAATCAGGGCACTGTACTGTATGAACACTGCCTCTCTAAAACTAAGTTGCTTGGATGAGGAGACTTAAGTCTAAGTTTACACTTTTAAGTGCAAGCCACTATTCTGAACATTATGCACCTCTTTGCTGATAAAGCCTATAAAATTAAGGGAGCAGGCACACTTTCTGGAAAGTTAAACACGTCCACATTCTGAAGATAGAAAACATGAAATACATGGACAGTAGATGAAAAAAAAGGACTTCAATAACTAAAAAGGAATTTCCTTAAAACAGCAAGTCACTGTTGAAATAATTAATAGGGCAAAGAGGCTGCAGAGATGAGGAACAGTGAATGATGAAGGCTGGAAGTTTGCAGCACTCCTGTCTCAAGCTTTAACAGCTCTTGCAAAAAATATCTCCCATAAAAAGTGGATCAGCATACAGGTCTATAAAAAGAGAGCTTTAAATTTTAAGTGGTTTTGTATCCATTGCGAATATAAAGGTTAAATGGTTATTAAAAGAGTGATAATTCTTTCTGATTAAATTGTTATCCAAAGACAGAGTAAAATGTTCATGAGGAAGGAAAGACTTTTATCAGTTATAGAAAATACCGTGAGAGTTCTCTAACTGGCTGAGGGAGAGCTTGTATTTATTTTTTAAGGCTAAAGGTGATGTAAAATTGGAACCTCCCTGCTGTGGCAGACTGAATGAAAACCTGTTAAAAAGCAGTTGGCTGACTCTAGATTAGTTTTATTATTGGGGAGATTTGGCTTACAATAAAAGGAAAAAAAAAACCAAAACAACCACATACCCCTAGCTGAACTGGCAATTAAATAATTACGCATCACAAATAGTTAATCACCCTTTTTAAGTGGAGAGGGCGGAACCCAAACTCCAGTTGTTATTTTAAGAAACTGAGCAGGAAAATTTACCAACATGTGACAGAGCTCATAAAATCTAAACTTCCCTTTCTCAGATACCTTTTTAGCCTTCTCTAGCGTGGGCTTCTGAATTGCTCTGAGTGCTGGACTAAGTCACCACGGGGTGACATTAAGGTCTCACTGAAGTGCTCCTGGACACCAGGAACTGCCTGAGTAATATCTAAAACGCCCACTTCCTATACTTTAAGAGGTACACAAAAGAACTGGAACCGGCCGTGGGCAGAGTCGCCAGCACAAACACGGAGAAAGCTGAAAACATGACCTGTGAGGAAAGACAGAAGGAACTTGGGATGTTCAGCCTGAACAGAAAGCAGCTGGGGGACAACTAATATCTTTGAATGTCTGGGAGAGTGAATAGGGTTAGATTTAGGGGCTGGATTCTCTGTTAAGTGACAAATATATATGGCGACAGTATCAAGAATCCAGTATCAAAAGAGTAGAGTTCCTCGAGTTCCTCTAGATATCTGTGCCAACCTTGACAAATTACTAAACCTCTTGAAGTCTCAGTTTTCTCCCCTATTAAATGGTGCATCTCATAGGATGAAGTGCACCACATAATGATTCACTGACTCTTAAAATTATCATTATTATTTATATTTTATATCCTACGCAACCATTAAATACCAATGACAGACACACAAACACTCTTCCTGAGTGCCTAACAGGAACCCAAAGCCAGGAGTTCCCTGTAAGTTTCCTCATTTATTCCTCACCAAGGAGATGTTCCCATTCTTCTGGTGAAAAAGGGAGGAGGAGGGGCTGAGTGAGAAAGAAACCTGCCCGAATTTGTAAAGAGATGTTTTCATCATAGGGTTCAACTTGAGCTTGATTCTTACTGACCTCAAAGCAATTTTTCCCACTAGAAGGAGCTCTAGGAAATAGAAATACAATGATAACCTATAGGTCCTTCTCTCAAAAGCTGCTCTTACAGTCTTAAGACGCACACATGTAAATGCATAAGTATGTAAGATAATTTATGTCAAAAGTGAGCAGACAAGGGAGTAATTATCCTAACTCAGGAGACAAAAAGACTCTTCGGTGATGAGATGGCATTGGTATTGGCCGTGTAAGGTTCAGACAGAAAGGCACTTCCATGCAGGGAACTAAAGGAGAGAGAGCAGAGGTTCGGAAAAAGGTGGTGACTTTTTCTGGACTACAAAGCAGGTCATGGTGGCTGGAGAATAGGACGTGTGAAATCAGGTGAGATCAGATGCAAAGTACAGGTCAGAGTCAAGGCTTGGATTTCTCCAATTGTTTTCTATCTAGAAGTCTAGTCTGGAATACTCTATGATTTTAATTTTTTTTTTTTTTGGCAGTTTTTGGCCGAGCCTGGGTTTGAACCTGCCACCTCGGGCAGATGGGGCTGGCGCCTTACGCCTTTGAGCCACAGGTGCTGTCATCTATGATTTTAATTTTAAGAATATACAGAATGGACAGGATGGACTGGATAACTGCAAATTGCCTTCAGACCCCTTTAGTCATCACCTCAGCCCTCCTGTATGGGATCCATTATTACCCTTTGCCTATGAATTAAAAACTTTGGCAAGAACACTATCACTTGGCCATGGTTTTGTAGCAGATCCACGACAAAGACAGACTTCATGCCCTGTTGATCTCTGTCCTCCCTTGCTTTGTCAACTCACCAAAGACCACAATCACCAGCCCAGTGTTAATGTTAAAAAACACACAAACAAGCAAAAAACCTAGCTAAAGACATTTCCTTCAAACAGCTATTTTTATTCATTGGGAGGACAGTAAAATCAATGCAGTTGTTGTTAGTGCAGTTTTTGTGGATGGGAGTCTTGAGCTCCAATTGTAAAGGTAGTTCAAGTTTTAGAAGGAAAAGAAAGGTCACTCCCAAGGGTAGAAAAGGGGACGAAGAATAAGATACCTGTTTGGATCAGAAAGTATATTTTTATGATTAGGAAAAAGGGAGAATCGTAACGTGATCTGTGTAGAAGAGGGGTAAGTATGCTGGCCGAGGCATCAGAGGCTGATAGAAAGTTGCTGTTAAGATGGAACTGGCTCCCCCAGAAAGGGCCTGGAAATGGGGCACCAACTCCAGTGTCTTTCTACTGAGCCGTGTACTAGAAAATGCAGATGGGGCTCACGTTTGGGAAAGAAAACACCCTTCTCTCTTCAGGTTGTGGTTTTAACGAAGTCAAGCTCTTCTTACTTTTAGCGTTAGGAAACAGCGAGGTGAGAGACGTGGAATACGTGGTGTGTGGCTAAAAACCACAACACTTAAGGGAAAAGGTTCTGCCATTGACTCACTCATGAGGCAGCTTCCACACCTCCCTTGCTGCCAAAGACCTTCAGGAAGAGCCTGCAGTGGAGGAGTGGTGTTCACAGAAATGAAATGGCTGGGCTTGCCTTTACTTTTGGGAGAAAGCCCAAAACTTTGAGGAAGGCCTAAGTCCTTCATTCACGGTACATCTCTCAAAACCCATCTTGCCTCCTGCTTCTCCCTCAGACACTGAGCTTTAACCACACTGGCCTCCTTTCGGTTCCCCAAACCACCGTGCTCCGTCGTCTGAGATGTCTAAACCCCTACTCATTCCTCGGAGCTCAGGGAAGTCTCACTTCCTCAGGAGTGCCTGTCTTCATCTCTCCGTCTAGGTCAGGTTCCTTTGTTTTATTTAATTCCCTTAGGACAATACTCTTTTCTTTTCAAACTTTCTGTCTCCCTCAATAAAACAGAAGTTTCCTGAGAGCAGGCCACTTGTCTGCTTTTGCTCACCTCTGACTCTCCAATACCTGGTGTGCCGTTGGCTCTCAGCTGGTATTTGGTAAGTAATTGAATAAACATGTCCTTCCTCAAAAATAAGGTATACCTCCCTGAATGCTACCAGGGAGGAGTGAGAGGTTGAATTATCTAGTTGGGGCCAACGGAATCTATTCTTTTAGTATGATTTTGAATCAGAACGATGTAGAAAAACATGTATAAGAATAAAAATAAGTCATATTATGTTGAGTATCTGTTACATGCTTTGCCAATGTAGATAAGTAACCACAAAATTGGATTTGGAAAATTCCACAAAAATATGGTAATTCTGCTGCTGGTGGTGATGATGACAAAAGCATGGCAGAGACTAGATAAGTGTGCAACAAACTACACCCTCTTCTTGTGGGGCACATAGTTGGGCCACAGTTCTGAGCATTTCTTGTCACTGTATGTGTATCTAAGTGATTGAGTCCCATTCAAGAGAATACAGGAAAAACAGTTATGTTCCTTGTGTGAGTCTGGAAACACATAACCATCCCACCACCATGCCAGGAGCACCGTAGTGCTTCCTCTTCTCCCAGCTGCCAGATGCACCAAATCCAGCACAGGTCCCCAAGGCACTAGAGAATGGTGGGGTTGGCAGATGGAATGAGCCTGAGCCCCTGACTCTCCAAGTGGAAAGCACCTGCTATGAGCCCAGTGGGGTTTTATCAGAAATAAACTTGTACTGTGTCAAGTCACTGAGACTTGGGATTTTATTTACTGTGACAGTTAATATTACTTGCCCAAACTAATATACATGGGTAAGACATTAAGAAAATAATATGAACTCAAATTAATAAACATAAAAAGAGCCAACAAGCCCTTAGATCACTGGGCAAAAGACATGAGTAGAACCTTCTCTAAAGAAGACAGACAAATGGCTAACAAACACATGAAACAATGCTCATCGTCCCTAATTATTAGAGAAATGCAAATCAAAACCACCCTGAGATGTTACCTAACCCCAGTGAGAAGGGCCCACTTCACAAAGTCTCAAAACTGTAGATGTTGGCACAGATGTGGAGAGAAGGGAACAATCTTACACTGCTGGTGGGACTGCAAACCAATACAACATTTTTGGAAGGAAGTATAGAGAACCCTGAAAGAACGCAAGCTAGACTCCCATTTGAGCCTGCAATTCCATTGCTGGGCATCTACCCAGAAGGAAAAAAAATCCTTTTACCACAGGGACATTTGCACTAGACTGTTTATTGCAGCTCAATTTATACGTGCCAAAATGTGGAAACAGCCTAAATGCCCACCAACCCAGTAATGGATTAAGAAACTGTGGAATACCTATAGGTGTCCTCAAACTACAGCCCACGGGCCACATGCAGCCTGCCTAGGACATTTATCCAGCCCACCAGGTGTTTTTGCCACCACTGCCTGTCCTGCTTAGCAGCCAACTTGTCCCGGGGCCTGCAGTCCGGCCCTCCAGTGGTCTAAGGGACAGTGAACTGGCCCCCTGTTTAAAAAGTTTGAGGACCCATGACCTATACCATGGAATATTATTCAGCCACTAAAAACGATGGAGACTTTACATCTTTTGTATTAACCTGGATGGATGTGGAACACGTTATTCTTAGTAAAGCATCACAAGAATGGAAAAACAAGAATCCTATGTACTAAATTCTGATATGAGAACAAGTAAGGTCCTTGTACACAGTGGGGGTTGAGAAATGGGGGATAGGGAGAGCTAAGAAAGGGAAGGAGGAAGGGGGGAGACAAGAGTGTGGTACACAATAAAGGGTCCTTGTCTAACCAAAGGAATCAACGTAACCTGGTTCTCTGTACCTTCAATGATTCCCCAACAATTAAAAAAAAAAAGAAAATAATATGTATTTTTAAAATTACCTTTCCTGATAACACTACAGAAGAAAGCACAAGAGTAGACTTGTGCTTCCAACTTGGCTTTCTATCCAGTCCTACTGCTCCATTGCTTCTGTGGCCAGATGCCCAGGGCTGGACATTTTGTGTGGCTCCCATCAAATGCAGAAAGCAATCCTTGCCGTGAGAGATCATGCACAGCCTCTGCCTAAGGTCTTTGTGAGTAAGAGTGCATGGGGACCACTGGGTGACCCTTCTCAACCTCTATTAATTGTTGTAAAAATTTTCTTGTGTTGAATCCCAAATATCCTGTATGGTTTCTTCCAATGAATTATTTTTCTTTTTTAATTTTTTAAAAAAATTTGTCATATATATATTTTTCTTTTCTTTTCTTTTTTAAAATCTGTTACATTCCCAGGCTTTAGGAACCACGAATACTTTTTCTAACACAAAGAAATGGGTTTGAGAAGGTCACTTTCTTTCATTTGCCCCCCCTCCCCTTGCCTTCCAACATGAATTCAGCTAAAGATCAACTGGGGGCAGGGTGGGGGTGGAAGACAACACAGAGTCACTTTAACTGCAGCTGCAGAATGTGGCATAAAATCTGAGCGAAAAATCAAAATTCACCTTTATGTGGATATTACGTGGGGAATGCAGAGTGATTTTCCCTACCCATAAGCCATTAAAACTCAGACTTTTATGTGGCATCTATTGTTAAATGATTTAAAGTAATAATAAACTATCACTGTCTGGGCCTCACTTTTACATATTCTGATTTTATTATTCTGAGTGGGGGGTTATCTGGGCATCAGAATTAAAAAAAAAATCCTTGTGATGACTCTAAATGCAGCTGAGTTTCAGAAACAGTGAGATAAACCAGTGTGTAAGTATCAACTATCAATATAAATTATCCACGTATGAGTCCTACACTGCAGGAAATAAAATATAACACTGCGTACAAAGACGCCTGTCCAGAACGGTTCCTAAAGTAAGACTGAATTCACTGCCTGAAGAAAAGCATATTTTTTGTTATGATTTCTGTTCATTATTTAAGCACTTTTAAGTTGGAGGCTAATGAAGAGTCTGGGAGAAGAAAGCCTGGCTGTCTGGAGGTAAACTAAGGTAAGGACTCACGTCCTGCCAAAACAAAACAAACCAACAGCTGAACAGACAGCCACTTTATTTAGCATCCACGAGACGCCCAAACCCCCTTACAGACACAGGGACAAATGTACCTTGTTGTTGACTCTACCCCAACACCTACAGTACTGGCCCCGGCACTAGAGTGCAACTCCTTAGAGGGTCTTTCACTGACTGATACTGAAGTCAGTCGCGTGGGATGCTAGCAAAGCTGCCCATGTATTCATATGGGGAGGCAACAGCTTCCAAGGACCCAGACACACTTTTACTGATGGATAAGGCCTACCTGCCTCCATGTGGGTGGGCTCCACTTAATGGGCAGGCCGATGGTTACTCTGGTTTCAGAACATCAGTGAAATGAGAGGTGAGACCCCTCAGGTGGGCCTCATTTTTGCCAACAGTATAATGGGAAAGGGAGGTTTGACTGGCTATTTTTATAATCCTTTCCTTCTAGATGTTGACATGGTAATGCAACTTCCCTGTGCCTCTAACTGCTGTCTGCCAGCCCCTGTGAAGCCCACAGCAGGTACAGCTGGGCTCCTGTGATGTGACCAGTGCCCACCAGAGGGACCAGAGGCAAGCTCACTCCAGTCCGTGGCCCGGCTTCCTCCGTCTGGGAAGATGTAAGATTCTATCGCTTCTACTCTTCTTTATAAAAATCTTTCCTCATGCTAGAAAGTGAGGTGGTTTTAAAGTAACCACCTTGCTAAAGTAAAGCACTATCTTCACTCTGCTGTCCACACAGCGGGTCCCCAAGTGTGGGGATCACAGGTCCCCGAAGTTCTATTAGTGGGGGAGGGGGGCAGAGGGACTCACCCTGATTTTATTGTCCCTGTTTCTGATTTCAGTGCACGTCACGAGAGTGTGGGAAGAGAAAGGACAGAGTAACTAACATGTTCTCACTTGCTTTGTGCTGTTTCCCCTTTGCCTTACATCAGCCGGGTTTGTTTACTCCTGAAAGAAATCTGTGGGCTTTTATTTATTTATATTTTTTATTAAATCATAGCTGTGTACATTAATACTGTCATGGGGTGCAGGGTGCTGTTTTTATATACAATTTGAAATATTTTCATCAGACTGGTTAACAGAGCCTTCATGGCATTTTCCTATAGTTATGTCTCCGATCAAGGTTTAATCATCTGTGGGCTTTTAGATGTTTTCTACACCTGCACTGCACCGGAGAGGTTGGCCCTGCCAGCTGAACAGCAGCACTTTGAAAGAGGGAAGGGCCCACCCCCATGGTGCATTTTACAAGGGTACATGTTAAATCTACTAAGTGTAGAATATAAATGTCTTAACATAAGAACTAAGAAAATGCGGTGAAGGCCATGCTGACCAGTTGGATGAAAGTATTTCAATTTGTATATAAAACCAGCACATTGTACCCCATAATTGCATTAATGTGCACAGCTATGAATTCTAAAATGCTGCCAGGGAAGATTTTCTTGGAACTCTAAATAGGAAGGATTTGGGTCCCTGCTTCTCACCAGCAGTAAAAATTGAGGGGGAGGCAGTGAGCTTATCTCAGATGGGAGGAAGGGGAACTGGGGGTGCTACTCCCAAAGCTTGTAAAGGTTACTGGCACGGGCAGTCAGTGACTACAGCTAAAACTAGAGAAGATAAAAAACATTTCTCAAAGCAGGAACTGCTCCAAGTGTTCTGTCCTTTCCCTATTACACAAAATTAAACAGCATTCAATTGTTAGCTACTGTATTACAAACTCTGAGAATAAAATATGCCAGACCATGCTGCACACAGCACATGGGCCTGACAGAAGAGAACCAGAGGGAGGCAGTGGTGAGAAAGCCTGGTGTAGGCTCTGTGTGGTGGCTCACTCCTGTAATCCCAGCACTCTGGGAGGCCGAGGAAGGAGGATCACTTGAGCTCAGGAGTTCAGAGACCAGCTTGAGCAAGAGTCAGACCCCCTCTCTACTAAAAATAGAAAAACTAGCCATGCATCTTGGCAGGTGCCTGTAGTCTCAAGCTACTCAGGAGGCTGAGACAGGAGGATCACTTGAGCCCAAGAGTTTGAGGTTGCTGTGAGCTATGATGCTACAGAACTCAAAAGAGAGAGATAAAGTAAGACTGGCTCAAAAAAACAACAACAAAAAAAAGAAAGCCTGGTATAGAAGCAAAAGCAAGGCACTTGATTGAGTTCAGGAGACTGCAGGGTCTGTCTTGTCTCAGCTATTTACTTGCTAAAGCTCATTCATTCAGTACAAACTCATAGACCATCTGCTATATACCAGGCACCAGTTTACAGCAGGAGGTGTAATAGTGTCCAGGAGGGACTGACTCTATCTAACAAATTCAAATATTGTGACTTGGTTATTTGTACCCTCACATTAACCTGAAGTTGAAAAAACAAAACAAAACAAAAAAGCAGGTAGAGAGACATGTTCCCTGTCCTCAAGGAACAGAAGGCTCATAACCAAAATCAAAATCTACTCTAAAAACTCACAGCAGATGCTCAAAAAGGGGGAAACGCGGGGTGCCAAGAGCAGTACATGTGAGAGGGACAAAACTGTCTCGAGAAGTCAGAGAGGGCTCCAAAGAGCAAGTGGGAAATCACCTGAGACCTGAAGGAGGGGAATGTGTTGGCCAGGCAGAAGCCCAAGGAGTGTTCTAGGTAGAGAAAGATTATGTACTAAGGTCCAGGGATAGGCCAGTCATGGTGAGATTGGAGGACTGAAAGTAACTCAACGTGGTTGGAGCTTACAGTGAAGGGGTGAGGCTGGAGACGTACACAAGTGTTTTATCTCAGCCACATCAGTTGCTGGTGTGTAATCTTTTAGTACACCACCAACTCAAGTCTGGTGACAAACGATCACATAAACAAGGGCATATTAAAACGTTTTAAGAAGCTGAGCTTTACAAACAGAACAACTAAGGACAGGGAGTATTGGGAAGAGGAACCCACTGAAGGGTTTTAACTAGGGAAGGAACGTGATGAGGCTTAAATTCAGAAGGATCACTCCCTCTTGCTTTGGAATAGGAGGCAGGAATCCAGGTGGCAGAAGGGCTGGAGAGAGCACAGAGTGGACAGCACTCATTTCTCTTGGACCCAGGGCCTACTGCAGAGTAAGGGCTTTGTTAAGAGGTGACTGGTGGCCTCTAGGGTCCCTTCCACTCTGAGGCCTTCATTCCATAAATGCTGGCAGATCACAAGGTACAAGAAAGACCTAAGGAAGTCACCTGCTTGTCCACTATGTTTTGGGACTAAGGGCAAGGATTCTGTCTTACTGAGTGCGATTACTAACTTTTTTAATTTTAAAATTTACATAAATTGAGAGACTTTACCTAACAAATGTAAGCAGTGTTACCTGGTTCTTTTGTACCGTCTGTGATTCCCCAACAGTAAAATACATAAATAAACAAATGAAGTTTACATAAATCTAAAGCCTCTGAAGTGTTCCCCCCCCTTAACGTTTTTCTACTTAGGTCAATTAAGTTGGACAAAGCAATGGAAAACACTGTGGCTAACTGTAATAAGAAACGCTGACTTTTAAGTCGTGTGCTAACTCTTTAAAATGCACAACACTAACACATTTATTTATTTAAAAATTCAATTGGTTACAGAAGGGTGTAAAATGCAAAGTAAAACTCCTTCCCAGAGCTAACCACCAAAAAAAGGAGTACTTCTAAAGTTTTCATGTGCCAACATAAGCGTGTGTGTGTGCACACATACAGACACATGTATACAAGCATATACCCTGACACATAAGCACCTATTTTCAAAGCTCTGCTTTAAACCCAAATGAGGTCCTTCGTCTACCGCTTTTTGCTTCAAATACTTTTTCTTAAGCATTTTTCATGAGACCACGTAGGTTTATCTCACTTTTCTGACAGTCTCCACATTTGCCTTATTTCATTTTTTCTAGTTCCTGTATGCCATTACAAACAATGCTGCAACATATATTCTGGAACAGGTATCCCTGCGGCCTTGTGACAATATTATCTACAGTATGTGCCTGTTTGACATTGAATTGCAGAGTCACAAATGTGTACACATTCAATCTTTTGTAATCCTAGCATTCTAGGAGGCTGTGGTAGGAGGATCACTTTAGGTCGGGAGTTTGAGACCAACCTGATCAAGTGTGAGACCCCATCTTCACTAAAAATAGCAAAATTAGCCAGGCTTTGTGGTGGGCACTTGTAGTGTTAGCTACTCAGGAGGCTGAGGCAGAAGGATTGCGTAAACCCAGAAGTTTGAGGTTGCTCTGAGTTAGGCTGACAGAGTGAGAGTATGTCTCAAAAATTAAAAAATGAAAAAATAAATAAAATTTTGAAAGATAATGCTACTAGCTTTGTTTCTGAAAGGTTGTATCAATATGTATTCCAAATAAAAGCATGAAAGTCGATGCTTCCCCATTCCTCTGCAAATACTACATGTCAGACTTGTAGATCTTGCACAGTCTGAGAAGGAAAAAAAATAGTATCTTAATCTGCATTTCTTTACATGAAATAAGGTTGAATAACTTTTCATGCGTTCATTGGTTATTTTTGTTTCCTCATCTATGTTTTCTTATTGATATCTTCCATTTTTTTTGTCTAATGGATGGTTCTTTTAAAATAAACTTTTTTTTTTTTGAGACAGAGCCTCAAGCTGTCCCCCTGGGTAGAGTGCCATGGCATCACAGCTCACAGTAACCTCTAATTCCTGGGCTCAAGCGAGTCTCCTGCCTCAGCCTCCCAAGTAGCTGGGACCACAGGCGTCTGCCACAATGCCTGGCCATTTTTTGTTTGCAGCCATCATTGTTGTTTGGCGGGCCCGGCCTGGATTCGAACCTGCCACCTTAGGTGTATGTGGCTGGTGCCTTAGCCACTTGAGCTACAGGCGCCAAGCCTTAAAATAAACTTTTATGAGATCTTTAGATACACTGTAAATTACTGGTTTCACTGATCATTATTCATGTACATGTAAATAAACCACTGAGTTCCATTGTCCAAATTTATGAGGATTAAATAAGATAATGTATATGAAAGTACATTAAAAGATGTAAAGCACTACAGACATATAATTCTTTATTTAACAAAGATTTCTTCACCTGAGTTTTTTTAACCATTGCACATGCCTAATTGGGCCACATAGTGGGATAGAACGAGACAAGAGCTTACTGTCATCAAATAAAAGACCCTTAACTTCCTCCCTTCTCTTCCTTTCCCTTTCCTTTCTTTCTTTTTTTTTTTGGGAGGGGGTGCAAAGTCTCACTCTGTCTCCCTGGGTAGAGTGCTGTGGCATCATAGCTCACAGTAACCTCAAACTCTTGGGCTCAAGCAATCCTCCTGTCCCAGCCTCCTGAGTAGCTGGGACTACAAGTGCCTGCCACTACACCAGGCTAGTGTTTCTATTTTTAGTAGAGACAGGGTCTCCCTTTTGCTCAGGCTGATCTCCAATTCCTGACCTCAAGCAATCCACCCACCTCAGCCTACCGGAGTTCTAGGATTATAGTAAAAGACCCAAAGGAACTATAGGTAGCTCTTTGTGGACAGAGCATAGCCAATTGCTCAAGGCCCTCCTGCAGCCAGTGACTAAGCCAGGTGGGCCCAGTTTTCTTGATTTTGAGTTCAATGTTCTTTCCACTAAATCAGACATGTTATAATAACTGTTAACAGATAATGACAAAAAACACTCATTATAGAGAAGGTAACATATCTGGTCAGATAACATCTGAGGTTAGAGGGGCTGCAGACGGGAGCATAAGCAAGGTCAGTGAGCACAGCTGCAGCCACAAAAACTGAGAGGGGGCCCCACAGACTGATGATGTAACACTTGCAGCCAGCATCGGTGAGACCCTGATTCATTTGGGTCTACACAACGTGGGGGAGATGTGCACAAGTTAAAATATTGAAAATAGTGCTGGGTAAGATTCTGAGGAAATGACTAAAAGGTTTAGAAATGAGGGGCTGTGCAGCAGGGTTGCAGGAACGGGAACCAGTTAGCCAGAGTATCATCTACCCCGCGGCACACTTCTAGTGCTTACGCGTGGAGTGTCGACTTTGCTCAATTCCGTACAACTCTGCAGAAAAGACATGTCAAGTGCTTACTAGAGGATGCAGAGACAAACAAGATAGCATGCCTGCCCTAGAGAAAACTTACAGCTAATGCAGTACATGAGAAATAAACAGGTAACTGAAATGCAATCTTCCAAATGCTGAGGTCGGGTAAGCAGAAGATGCGGTCACAGGATGCAGGGGAGCATGCGGCACAAGGATGTCATGACTCTCGAGGGAAAAGTGATGCCTAATTTGAGGCCTGGAAGATAATTCTTGGTCAGATGATAGGGATGGAAGTAGGAAAGGTAAACATTTCATGACAGGAAAGTATCCAACCAGCCCCAGATATAAGAGATGCTCTCCCTACTTTATAGGTGTGTGTATATGTCTGGGTGCAATGCGCCTATGTGGTATGTCTGTGTGTGTGTGTGTGTGTGTGTGTGTGCGTGCGTGTGTGCATGTGAACAGCTGGGTTTTTATATGCTAGTCTGAGGACTATGAACTTTCTCTTCAAGTTAATGAAAAGTCATTGAAGAAAGTTTAACATAAATGTTAGTTTATGTTTTAAAAGAAAGTTTTAAAGGAAGCACTAGTATTATAAATTAGTTAATGAGTAGATAAATGGAGAGACTGAAACTAGGAATCCTGGACAGCGCCATGTCTTTGGTTAGAGCAAATAGGTAGTGCCACTCATGGAATAGGAACGTGGAGCGGAGCCTGATTTCAAAGAGGAAACCCTGGATTCTGTCTGCAAGGGTTGCATGTGTGGCCCTAGGAGCTTAAGATCTGGGTGCAGGTCTTGTGGCCAGGGAGTTTTCAGCACATAGATGATATCTGTTGTCCTAGGAGCAGATTAGAACACTCGGGAGTATTGACTGAGACCAGAGGAGGGAACAGTGCAGAACTTAGAAAAATACTGAATTTAAGCATTGAAGAAAGGAAAGGAAATCTATTAAAAAGAATGGAAGGTTGCATGTTATTGTTGGAAGGAAACCCAGAGTGTATGGTGTTACAGAAGGTAAATGGAAAAAACGTTTCAAGAGGGAGATAGTGTCAACATCTTTAAATGCTTTAAGGGCTCAAGAATGATAAGGACCAAAAAGCCTTCAGTACATTTAGCATCAAAGAGGTCACTGGTGATCCTGAGGAGTATGGTGCCAATGGGGAGAGGCAGACAGAAGCCAGCTTGCAGGGAGCTGGAAGGTGGATCATGAGTAGAGCTGAGAAAATGCTCGGATGTGTGTGTATGAGTGGGGAGGGGGTGGCCAGAGAGAAGAGAGATGCTTTTTTACAAATTAAATTTTATATTTTCTGATAATTATAGATTCTCATGAAGGTGAAAGAAATACTATGTGGGTATCTGATAGAGAAACCTATGTACCCTTTGCGAGGTCATATGTAGTGGCAGGATTAGTTTTAAAAGAAATTCCCTAACTACTCTCCTGAGTGGTACCATTTTACATTCCCACCAGCAAAGGATGAGCGATCCAGTTTGTCCACATCCTTCCTCACACCGATGTTGACTATCATTAGTCATCTGGGAAATGCTAATTAAAACTATGGCGAGATCCCCATCAGAATGGCTAAGACTGAAAATAGTAACGAGACCATCAAGGTACCTATTTAAGACATTGTCAGAATACTGATGGTTCTTAAAAGCTTGGGAGGATATGAGAGTGACTAGAGAGAAAACTGAGAAAGAAAAGGAGGCCCCTCGACACTCTAGGGGTCATTGAAGGGTTCAAGACAGCAGAGGCAACTGAGAGGTAGATAAAGGAACAGGAGGGTGGGGGTGCCAAGGAAGGTTTGAGGAAGTTTTTCAAGGATGAAGACACTCACTCCCTGATGTATCATGTTAAATGAACACTGAGATAGACCTCTGGTTTTTGGCAATGTGTAAGTCACTGATGTCTCAGCCAAGGCACCCACATAGGAGTGATGAGAATGGGGGCCAGAACCAGGAGGGAGACAGAACCCTAGGGCAGGGGATGGGGGCAGCATCTCTCAGAGGGCACTGTGGGGTCAATGGAGGGAAAATATGGGCCATGCTCGGGCACAAATGAATGCTGATGAGAAGAATCCACCTGAGAGGGAAAGGCAGAAGATGTAGGAGAAAGAATGAATCATCTATGGAGGGGGGGCCATGACAGGTGAGGAAGGGACCAGAGATACGTATAGACCAACTGGCATTCGATAATCTGATGGGTGCTGAGGGACAGAGAGAATGGGCACAGATTTGACAGCAGAAGTGAAGGAGCTTCTTTTGGCATCTCCCATTTTACTACAAAAAATGAGGCAAGGTCATCCCTTGAGAAGGAGGGACCAGGGATGAGAGACAGAAATCAAGGTAGACTGAAGAATGCATGAAACAGTTGAGAAGAGAATGTAAATGTTGGCTGTGAGTGGGGCTGACACGCAGGTCAAGGTAGATTACAATTTAGGATGATATCAGCACGTCTATCTGTTTTACTCCAGAAACACTTAGGTGTTTTGACAAGCCAAATACCTGAGACTAGGTTGATCCAGGTTAGGATATTGCTAGGAGGCTACATGAGGAAAAAGGGGCAAAGAATTGCTTTTATAATCCATTTGCCGGAGAAGGTATGATATGATAGGTGTCTTCAGGGTGAATCTCAGTAAAAAGAGCTAGCATTTATTAAACATATATTCGCAGGCAGTATGGTGCTGGGTCCTTAACTCATTTAGTCTTCTTAATAGCTCAATGTGATAAGTACCTCCTTTTAGATTAAAGAAACCCTTGCTTCAGAGAACTGAAGTGTCTTGACCTAGATCACAAAGTAGAAAGCAGCAGAATCTATGTTCAAATTTATGTCTCTTCAATTCAAAGCTTGAGTTCAGTACCCTGCCTTGGAGCTTTCAGGTATGTGGAGACTGAGCCAAGTGTTAAGGATGGTCTGAATATCAGGAGATATTGAGTTTAGAGTTTGGGATTTTGAAATTATCTGATAGGAATGTGAAATTGCACCTGAGGGCAAGTTTCCAGTATGCCGTGACTAATATTACCATATTATTTTCATCCAGAGCAAAGGAATAACTACGATACTCTCAGAAGAAAACAGAATATACCATGTTTTTCTGGGGCATTGGTATAAGCATGTCAAGGAATCCATCCACAGAAATGTCCCTTTTCATTTTTGTCTTGGAGAGACCAGTAGTGATCATTTTCATCCCCACCTTGTTCTTGACAAAAGTGTTGCCCATGGAATCTGTAGGAAGTAGGCATCCATCTTGGCCCGTTCCTTCCACTGGCAGGATGCTGGAGAGCTCTCGTGCATCTACCTTCCTTTAAGTGTAGCACATGCTACTGAGGGCTCTGCCCCACACAGGACTCCAGCCCCCATCCCAAACATAATTTTATCTGATATTCACAAAACCTCTGTAAGTTCTGTGATAGGTGTTTTACATGATGAAAATAAATATGAAAACCTTGTTTATTTCTTCCAATGAGTTCTGCCCAAAGAATACACATAAGAGCAGTCTAACTGCCCTTTTACCCCAAAGCTCTCCAGTGCCAGTGTCTGAGTCCAGAAGGGCCTTTTGCCATGCAGATTCATGCTCTAAATACCACTTGACAAGGAGATTGCTCAACCTCCTTTGAAAGTGTGATGTATTGCCCAACAGCTGAAAGTGTCTCTCTCCTCCATTACTGGAATCAGCTGCCCGGGACTGGGCTTACTGGAAAGAGCTATGGTGATAGGAACACTTGATTAAATATGTACATTTTCTGGAGGCTTCTGAAAGGAACAGTAGGCTCCATCTGATAAGGATTATGGATCTAGAAGCAGAGTGGTGTGATGGGATGTGGGGGGTGGGCCCTCCTAGGGGGGATGGGCATGGAGTGATGGTGCCAAGCTCAGGAAGGCAGAAAGGTGGAGGGTTTTTTCAGAAGGGAGAAACAAGGAGAAGTAGTGGACTCTCACTGGAAGTCTAGGCTGAGCCTAAACCTGGCCTCTGCAGGACCATGTCCCGCAGGCTAGAGAACCTGGCTAGAGACTAAGACCCCTGAGCTTGAGCTCCGCCCTGACTCCACAGCTATTTTTTTGGAATGTCACCCTTTTCCTGGAAGCTTCATTTCTCCCATTGTGCTTATGGACTTGGACACAACGTGAGGCTCCGGTTGGGAACCCTGAAAGGATTCCATTTGCTGCCTCAGTTCTGATCCTGACAGACTACTCACCCTCACCCCACACGTTATAGAATCATTCTGGATACCACGAGACTGCAGTGCTCTGAAGAAATCCTGCTCTCAGAGCGCCTAGACCCACAGGTTGGATTTCAAATATACGGAGTCCTTGAATCTGACTAACATCAGGGTCACAGAAATCAGACCTCTCCCTCCTCCCAAACCATTTACAATTATGTCCTGTCTAGACAGAATCCAAGAAATGAGAGGAAGATGAGTTAAAGATGATGAGTTCAAGTCTATAGGACCAGATTGAGGGCCATAACGCCTCAATCAAATACTCTCACTAGCTCTCTGTTTTTTGTCAAGTCTCTTAAGCTCTCTGAGCCTCCATTTCCTCCTATCATACATATTTTTGATAGGATATGATATCATATGATATGATTTCCTCGTATCATATATATTTTTCAAATAAAAAAGATGTTACCTGTTCACCAGGCTCAAATTTAGGATGAAAATATTTGATGAACTGGAAAGCACTAAACAGTTATTACTGTTTCTTAAGTCAAGAATTAATCAACACTACCTACAGCAAGATAATGCTGAGTATTAAAGACATAGTGAAATGAGCTATTTACTCCTGGATGGAGATAAACTGTATACTTTACTATAAGTTAGAAAGCGATATATCATATAGCTCACTTCACATACGCTTAAAATAGAGTATAACAAGGTCTAATATGCAAATTTGCTTTACTCCACTAGAATTAGGAAGTGGGTTATAAAATGTTTCTTCAACTTTAAATGTATTAATATAACTCAGAAACTTATTTTGTTGTCATTCTTATTTGCTTGTTTTTAAAAATGATGTCCTATTTGGTAAATTTCTTTATGTAAATGAATGGAAATTCTACACACTACCCAGGAAGAATGATACTGACATACTGGATGAACCCAGAAGAAAGTGGTCAGGCTACGAGAAGCCTTCACACCAGATAGGAAATAAATGCAGGAACTGGAATTCAGCCAAAGCAGAAGATTCGGATGGACTGGAGAAGTTTCTTCAAATACCTAAAAGGTACTTGACGGATTAGCTGTCTCCTCTGTGGAACAATGAACAGATGTGGAAAGGAAATAGACTTTTTTTCCAAAATGAGAAGTAACTTTATGACTTTCAGAGAATTCAACAAAAGGAAAAGTTACCTTGAGAGCTGGTAAATTTCCTATCCCTAGAACTATACTTATTTAAAAAACAAAATAGAATGATAAATCCATTGCAAAATCATTTGGTAAAATCCATTACAAAAAAAATAGAAACCTTCCTTTTGAAAAATGAGTGAGTACTCTTCAATTTGTTTCTTTCGTAAACTGTTCACTTGGTTAAATGGCAAAAAATGGAAGCAGCCCTCTATCTTCCAAGAACCACCCATAGAAAGAGAACGAAGTGGTTCTCCGAGTGGTAAGCTTGGAGGGGACCCTTCACGCAGTGCTCAGCAAGGCTCTGCCATCGTCAGAGGTGCGCCTCAGTCCCACATCCACAGACATCCCTCCATGATGCTCTGCTGTCAGTTGTACTCAGTGAAATCACCGTGTCCGTGAAGTCTGCCTTACAACCTAGTTTCATGCATCGAGGGACAGTGTCGGCCACCCGTAGTGTCTCCGACATCCCTCCCCCTCTCAGGCACACTATCATCAGGTGCTTTTTCAGAAGGGGAGGTGGCAAATTACTTCAAACTGCAGGCATTTCTATAAGTGCAATAACATTCTTCAGTTTTTAAAGGGCATCCTTTTTTCTGAAGTTGTCATTTGAATTCAAACTCTTTGGAAAACATGCATAATAATCTTAATGATCCTATTGAGTAGTTTAAATTCAAATTGTGGAGCATTTGAAATACCAGGCTGGCAGCACTTTCCATAAATTACTCTCAAATTCAATACATCACTACACACATACACACAAACACACGTACACACACGCCCGGTTCCAAGCACCATGCTCAAAAACCTTTAAATTACAGTTTCTTTGTTCTTGTCCCATTTAAATTATTTGGTTCATATATTAGAACTAGAGTGTCTGCTTATACATTTCTGTATTATTTTTTTAAAAAAAAAATGTTATGGCAGATCTAAATGTTTATATCCTCTCAGGGTAAATGAAACTTTCTTTCAAAGCAGAGTTCCTGGCTTTGGCGTGAGTGTGTGCTTGTGTTTGTATGTCCACATGGGTGAGTGTCTTGTGTCTAGTAAATCAAGTCTTGTTTACTCATTTACCTTACAATTCACTGTGCACACTAGAATTTTTAGGAAGTGTTAGAAGACTGAACAAAAAAGATCTCTTCTGAGATACTGTTCACTGAGAATCTTTATAATGAGCTCCTATCTACAGCAGAATTGGACGAATTACACCACAGGGATTTAATGGTTAAAGGAAAGAAAGTTCTTTTAGACATATGAGAGAAAAGATCCATTTTCTCTTTACTTTTAGTATATATGAGAATTAATATTTCTTCACAAAGCTTGCCAGTAAGAAAGATTTCACAAACAGGATAAATAAGCTGGCAGATATTCTGTTTCTAATGTATTGCCCACATAAAGCAATGCAGAATGCAAGCATCCAGCAGCAGAATTCCAAGCTTGTGCAATGCAGAAATTTAATCCTAACTTCACTATGAGGAAAAATTTGCCCATGATTTTGAAAACATGGCTGTTCTCTGCCATTGAATTGTACTGAAATCCATCCCCTCTGGGGACAGGGGGGCGACAGTTGGAATATTTGATAGCACTTCAAGCATCGATGAAACAGTAATGATGAGATACTTGGAAATAATTAGGATATCTTAGACTGATTAAACAGCAGTTTGATGTGTCAACAGCCCCTATTGAAAGTAACAATTCACTGACTTCAGAAGAGGACGTACAGGCAAACAGAACCCTTGGAAATGAGGAAGTACGTGGGTGAGCATTAGCTGGTTAAAACAGAATATCATCACTGCTGCAACTACTACCTCGTTAGAAAGTTATTTAATTTCCTTACAATGATTTTTAAAAGGCTAACTCAATTCATAAATTAAAATCTATTTATAACCAAGAGTCACCAGAAAATCTCTGCAGTGTTGTGGAAGACAGGGGACAATCATCTGTGTTATCACCAGCAAGTACGAACAGAATGCTGGTGGAGTCTTTAGACACTTGGAATCTAGTTGCAAAGACGGGACCCCAACATGACTAGATGAACAGCCCCTCCATCTTTGCCACCCCCTCCCACCAAACTCCAAAGACAGTTCATATACTTGTATGGCACTTATTCTAAATCTCCATTTATCTGTTTAGTCATCTGTAACAGTCAAAGAGTGGGTGTTCCAAAGGCAGGTGACTCTGTCTTTTTTGGTTTTGTACCCTCAACAGTCACTACACTATTTGAAATACAGACAATGCTTAGTAAATATTTACTGGATGGACAATTTAGGCAGGCAACAGCAGCACAGAGGTAAGAAACTCAGACTAGTAGTTAGAAAATGGGTGTCCGAGCCCTGTCTCAGTTTCTGGGTTATATGAGTTACCTTCTCTAGGCCTCGGTTCTCGCATATCTAGTCCAGAAATAACACCAACAGCCTTGTGGGACTGTTGTGAACATCAAATGAAAACAACTCCAAAAGTACTTTGGGTATACGCATTTAAGTATAAGGTATTATTATGCCAAGCAATTGGTACAGGTGGTGAAGGCTAAAGGATATATAATTACCATAGCTGGAAAACAGGGAGATTATTAAGTGAAGTTGCTTAATACCATCCGATGGTAACTCAGGGAATTAAAAAAAGTCAAGTTATTCTTTCCTGAAAAGGCCTCGTCATTCTTGTCCATCTCAATCTAATATACATTTCAAATAATAAGCTGATTGTTATATGATTTAGGAAATTCACATGGCTCTCTTTTACTCAGAAAAACTACTCTTTTACCAGGCTTCAGTTTACTAATCTGCAAAAAGAGGAGCTTAGGTAAGAGAAATTTCAAAGTTCTTTCTAGCTTTAAGGGCATGAAGATTGACCTCCACTCGGTCTACCAGCAGAATGAACTTAACCTGCTTAGCCCCATTCAGGGATTCTTTCACAGCTTTTAAGTATCTACCTTATCAGAAAAGGAAAGGAAGCACCAACACGGCTTTCTTACGGTTTCAAGGACAAATGAATGTGGCCTTTGTAATGATCAGAGGAAGATGATTAGTCTGTCACTTAGGCAAAGAAGGGAACTTGAAGATTTCTCTTTTTTTATCTTTTCCACGCATTTTCTTTTGCAGAATAATATACATGTAATATACATATAATTAATACTCAATAAATCCTTACTGATCTTACTGATTTCTTTTCCTTTAAACTCTGGAAGTTGTAATCAAGTTCAAAATGGAAAATAATTGCTTAGAAATTAGAATTCTCATTCATTGTCTGCCTCCCCATCCTGTGTCAAATCCCACTCTGTTCTCAAGGCCCTGCTCAAATGTTGCATCCTTTGGGAGGCCTTTCTTGCCTGGGTCCATTCTTCCCCACACCCTTCGGTAGCTCTCACAACTGCCTGGATCTCTCTCACAAATAAATTGGGTTACTTTGCCTTATATTATATCTGTTTGCCTGTCTGACATCTCCCCCGATCCAAGGGTTCTAGGAGAGCACACATAAGGCTAATGCTGCTCTGTACCCCCTCTCCCCATTGACCATAGTGTTCTGCACACAGGAGTTCATGCAATGTCTCTTAAAATTGGCAAACAGTTCCCACGTCAGTTCGAAATACGCCAGGCATGCATGATCAAATGCTTATTTTCCCCAAGGAAGTAGAGACAGTAATCTCCTACATTTCCTGGATTCTCCTCCATAAGAACTCAAAAACAACCCTGAGAAAAGTCAGATAGTACAATTTCACACAAACAACCTTCTTCACTTTATTTTACTTGGGACTTAATTAATGGTAATGCTTAACCTGCCACCTCTTAATTACACCGGCACATTGGTGAGGCTTATTGATCTGTGCATGAGGAGTTAATTCCAAAAGAGACTTTAACAAAAAACCCTTTATGGGAGAAGACATCATTATTCCAGCAGCTTTGCTGAAATGACCTGCAGACACTGCCCAGCCAGACTCAGGACAGTTTGGCTTCCCGCCACTTGCGCTGACTTCCTAATGATCTCATAGGAATGTGCAATAACCTTCTAAAAAAATCAGCTTTTTATCTTTTTTTCCTCTGGTCTTAAAAATGAGATAACATCTAGCAAGCTAGATACATTAATATGGCCCTACCGAGTATCTAGCAAAATTCTTTAAAGGCAATAGAATTCTCAGGGTTCCCCTGTTAAATAACTGGGTATCCAGTTTCTCTACCTACCAACACAGGCTAGTCTAATCTCTACTTCATCAATTAGTGCAGGTAATGCACTTACAGACCAATGGCCAAAAGTCTAATTCATTGTATGGACTAAACTGTGTCCCCTTCTACATTCACAGGTTGAAGCCCTAACCCCCAAAATGATAGTATTTGGACATGGGTCCTTTGGGAGGTTATTAGGGTTATATGAAGTCATAAAAGTGGGACCCTTATGACGTGATTACCCTCATGAGAAAAGACACTAGAGGGCTTGTCGTCCACTTGCAACATCCCTCCTCCCCGTATGGGGACACAGTGAGAAGATGGCCACCTGTAGGCCAGGGAGAGAACCCTCACCTGGACCCCTTCATACTGGCAAGCTCATTTTGGACTTTCGACCTCCGGAACTGTGAGAAAATAAAGTTCTGTTGTTTAAGCCACAAGTCTATGTTTCTTTTTTCTTTCTTTTTTTTTTTTGTTGTTGTTGTGGTGATGGCAGTCCAAGCTAATGCATTGATTTTTAAAAAAAGCACTAAGTATTCCCCAGGGTCAGTGGTATTGTTCCGGGCACTATTTTGAGAAATGTAGAGTGGGTAGGGAAAAAAGACACAAAGAATAACAGAAAAAAAAAAAAAAGGCTCGTAAACTGGCTCGTAAAAGAGCTCACAATCTGTCTGAGTGTGAGGTTATATTCCACTATAAAGCTGAAATGGTAAAGGGTTAAAACAAAACTGATAGATGAGGACAAGGGCAAAGATAAAAGCTCTGAAAATACAGGGAAAGAAGTGCTGCTTCTCTTCAGCTGGAAGGGCATAGGAAGCAATTCTCAGAACAATGGTACCCAACCTAGTGGGGCCTGAGATCTGTAAGAATGAGCTTTGCTGATTAAAAAAAAAAAAAAGCCCTATCTGATGACAGGCCATCCATTAGCATAAATTTATTTAAGGGTAAGGTAGAAGTTAAGATTTTAGAGTTCAGGAGCTTAAATGTCTACTAATTCTTCATTTCCCAAAGCCTTTGATTTCTCTAAGCTTTGATTTTGTTAATTTTATTAAAAGGGAATAATAAGAGTTCCTACCTGTCTGCTGGGAGTAGAAAAATATGAATATGACATTAAAAGAAAGTAAGATGTATCATACCATGGCCTCTTCCTCCAGGAAGACTTTTTTTGTTCAATTTCTCCTTTCCCCCCAAATACTCCTAAACTCCCTTCCCCTAGTTTTTTCCTCTGAGAAAAGGAGTTATATTAACTTTATTAATGTAAATTGCCTCAAGTGTCTTTTAGTGTTATTGAAGAGTCCACAAAGTAAAAATAACCTCTGTGGAAGATGGTTACTATCTTTTCAGAAAGGGTGGATGTATTTTTGAAAGCTGTCACATAGGCGTGTTTGTGATTTTCAGGTTGCTTGAGGAATCCTCCCTGCATCCATCCACGTAGCATCTCATTTCCTCATACTGTAAATGTGTAGGACTAAATTAATAAAGAGTCACAATTTAAAAAATACATATGTATATGCACGTATATATATTCATTGAACACTAAACAATATGCCAGGCCCTTGTTACGGTGAAGTGTTCAAAGAGAACCTCGCCTTGCTTCAATGATGACATCAGCCTCAGCTGTCACTGCCTCTTCCACAGAAAGGTGAGCAAAAGAACAGATCTAGGAAGCAGAATTTAGTTACTTATTAATTTATTTTAGGTAGGTCCTGGCTGTGGGAAGGAATTGTCATGCCCTGTTCAAAGTCATCAGAACATCAGAGGACTTCGACCCAAACTCCTTGGCCATTTTGACCGGTGAGTCTGTGTGCTTGACCTTGAGTGCAGCAGCTCTTATGATAATTCCACGGCTGGAAGGCAGACAGCTGGCTTCATGCTCACATCTTTCAGTTCAATCTTTTATACTTACATTTCAGCACTGACTCTGCTCAGAGGCGTCCAGAGCCAAGTTCTTATCTTTCCCTCTTGTACGCCCACAAGGTCTCAAGTCCAAGGTGCACCGAAGAGCAGACAAAGGTATGCGAGCCAAAGACTGTGAGGAGACATGGGCGTCTGGAGTGACACCGGGTCCCAATAGCACTACTGTGTTATGGTGATGAGGGTTACAGAAAAGACAAGGATGAATCCCACGCGACCTTCCAGCCCTCTCTCTCACACACACTCTTTAGGGGTCGGTATCAGTCAAG
The DNA here is from genome assembly GCA_963574575.1 of Galagoides demidoff. NCBI lineage: Eukaryota > Metazoa > Chordata > Mammalia > Primates > Galagidae > Galagoides > Galagoides demidoff. Next base: position 32,831 of record CAUYQV010043630.1, on the reverse strand, counting down.
AAGTGTGCCAAGGGCACCCGTGACTTTATCCTACTAGTGTAGCAAGATCAGATCTCATGAGAGAGCTGGAAATAAAAACCTCTCATGTCCAGGAACGGCTACATCCAACTGGGGATGTTTCAGGAAAGCTTTTTAAGGCTGGTTGATACAGATTCTTAAAGGATGGGCGATGGCATGAGGCAGACAACAGCACGGGCACAGAAAACCCCAGACACCAGTGTCCAGGAGAAAATTCCATCTGGGAAAAGCATTGTAAAACGAATATGTAGGAAGATAAGAATGAGAAAGTATTTGGGGCCGCTTCCTGTACAGGCTAGGCTGGATGTCCGGACGTATGGACCTCAAACTTGAATGTGCCTGAGAACTTACCCTCCCATTCCCTGCCACCCCAAGAGTCTGGTCAAAGATGCAAAGTTTCTATTTCCTTGGGCAGCAATTCTGGGGAAAGGTCTGGAACTTTCCTTTTTGATGAAGACTTCAGGGTGATTTCAGAGCACATGATGTCTGACATATTTTGGGAAAACCAGGCTTCCTGGGTATGATGACTCTCCATCCTTCAGACTCGGTGAGCTCGAGTCAGCAGGACGAAGTGACCTTCCAGAGACTGACATGCTGACTTACAGCTGACTTTGGTGACTCAAGTTAGACAGAATTCTCCCTTGCATGTTTTGTATGTATGTCCCTAGGCCTCGGGCTTGGCATGGTTATCACTACTCATAGGCCCCAGGCTGACTTTTGCTCAGCCCTGTCCTCTCTGAATACTCCTTAACCATATAACCATGTGAAGCAAGAATCTGAAGAGCTTCATTTCTAGTTTCATTAGAAATGTGGAGAAAATGAAGCTAAAAGAAATGGGGTGAATACAGAACAGCAGCCAGTCAAGCTGGGTGTGAACCAGGTCCGACTTTGGATTTTATATTCTTTCTTTAAAATTATTTGCTGCCTTGTATTGAGCCCTGTTAAGTGACAGATTGAATATCTTCCTAGAATCCTAAAACTTATTTTCAGAATATTTTTAATATTGATTTTATAGCATTATTCCCCCCCTCATTCTATTCTTTTTTTTTTTTCTTCTAACAGAAAATATAAAATTGTAGACATTTCCTTGCTCTCTTCTGAGGGTGCAGAGAACGTCGAAGACCCTACTAAAATAGATTCCATGCCATGGCTGGGTGATTATCATTCCTTTCTCCATTAAGAGTTCTCAGATAAATATGAAAGAAAACAGGGAATAGACTCCTTCCCTATTTCTTTGCATCCTTTTATCTCTGAAGGAGGAAGTTTACTGAACCACTGCCAGCAATTCACTCAGCCTAATGAAGTGTATAAGTAATGGGATTAAATAATCTTAAACCATTATTACAGTGGCCCGATGCTGACATTCATCCAAGCTCTGGCATATATCTAGTGGTGAGTTCATGCTTGATTTAAAAATAAACAAATGAGGGCAATGGGAAAGTTCTAGCATAAAGTTGCAGAAGTATTTAACCTGGAAATCTGAGTGCTTTATTCTGGTTAGGGCTGAAGCAAGCACTGTTCTATTTCTATGCTCTCTGACCAAAATGTACCGATACCAACATTTTCTAGGGATGTTTCTCCGAACCTGTAACCATATTTGGTTTCAAGCCCTCAGAAAGTCAGTCCCAAAGAAAGAGGTTCTTCGAAGGCATCATCAAGACTCATGCTTTCTGCCCTGTCTCCGCCATTGATACATCATATAACCTCTGGCAAATCAGCTAGCTTCGGGGGGCTTTTAATTTTCTCAGCTATAAAATGACATGATTAAATTTCTAAGGTTCCTCTGGCCTTTCAAATGCCTTCTAATTTTATGATAACACAAGTTAATATACTTTGGGGTCGAACTGGCCCCCAGAAGAAGAAAAAATTATGCTAAGTTAGGCACCTTTGTTGTTCTGAGCAATCCGCTTACAGGTTTATGCCTTCGTGTTCCTTACAAGTAAGTGCTGTCTCACGGCCTCAGGGATGTGGTGAACAGTAATCAAGGTTAGCAAAAGGATAGGGAATATTTGGGGGAGAAAGCTAAATATGCCATTAGCTAAGGACTGTGTAGTAACTACTCATTCTCCTATGAAAATGTCGCCACTTTCTAAAGCATATTCAATCCCCAAATCATTTGGTCCTGAGTTAATTACTCCTGCAAAATGTTATAGCATTCCTCACTTAGATCAGTCATACTTTAAAAAGTTTTACCTAGATATTTTAGAGTTGTTTTGCTTCTCTGCATGAATATTTTTCCTGTTCTATTTCCTAAACCTAAAATTATACTTTTACTTTGTCAGCTTACTCAACTTCTATCATTCTAATATTTTAGAATTTTTTAGGCTTTCCAGAATAATCACCTCCTTTGTAAACTCTATATCTCAATTTTAAAATTTTGAGTGGAAAAGGCTCAGAAAAATACAAATGATACAGTGCCATTTATTTAAAAATAAGAAACACTATATGCAAACAGCATTGTCTATTATTTAGAGTTATGTATTAAAAATATAAAGAAATGCATGGATCTGATCAATAAACGTAGAATAGCAACTATCCCTGTATGGGAGTTTTGAGGATGTGATCTCAGGGAGAAGAATCTAAGGGATTTGACTGCTTTATTTCTTTCACTGGATAATGAGGACATGAACTTTCATCATCGTGCTTTACGTCTTTGTACGTGTTAGAAATATTACATCATTAAAATGTATATAGTCCTTTGAGCTTGATTTATGTTACAGCCATTGCTTTGGTTTTAAACAAGAATGTGTGATAAACTTTATTAAATCCCTTTGAAAGAAAAATATCTATGGAGATAAGTGTTTTTTTTTTTAAATCGGATATATCCTTATAACAAATTATTTTAATAAAGTCCCAATATTGTCCTAACATTGTAAATAGAATAACTGAAATGTTTTATTATGTGGTGTGGATAACGTTTCATTTAGGATTTCTGAATTTGTGAAAGAGGTTTCCTCTTGGGGTAACTTAGGTGTGGCATTACTATGGGTATCACGCTAGCTTTATAAAATGATTTGGGAAGCTTCTCTTCTTTTGCTGGGCTAGGAAAGTTGAAGTAGCACAGAAGTTACTTGCTCTTTGAAGATCTAAAAAATCCTATTAGTGACATTTTCTGGGTGTTTTTCAAGTCGTAGCTCTGCGTTTCCTCCTGTTTATGAGGTTATTCACGTTTCTCTCACTTGGATTTCAGATTTGCACGGAAAACAGCCTCTCCTATTAAATATCAAGCGTAATAATTTTAAAATGTCTTCTTTACCTATGCTAAGAGCTTCTTTTCTGTTCCCAATTTTCTGTAATTTTTGTCTCCTTATTATCTTCATCACAAGTTTATTTTATTGCTCTTTTCAAACATTTATTTTCTGGACTTAGAAATTCTAGCATTTGTCAACTTATCCGTGACTTTTTAATGAAGTTCTTCTCCCTTGAAGTGTCTATCTTGTCCTTTTCTAGCTTTTAAGTTATTACCTGTGCACTCTTTCATGCTGCACTCAATGATACCAGCATGACTTGAAATCCAACTTTGGAAGCATCTCACCTCTCAATCCTCTGAAGTGTTATTCCCATTACTATTTTCTAAGCATTCTTTAACCTAAGAATGTGTTTATTTACTTATCCATTTCTCGTTTCATGGCACAGCCACATGTAACTCTGGCAGCCAAAAGAGGAACTGTCCACAGCTTCCTTTTAGACTTGACCTGACATGTGGGCTCTGAGTTTGGGGTTTGGATTGCTTTACACTGGTGTGTGTCCCTGGTCCCCATCAGTGATAATGCAGTTCTGAGTGCTTCCTGCAGGGCAGGTCTGGTCTTGACAAAGTCCCTCAGTGTTTGTCTGCAAAGTCTTTATTTCTCCCTCCTGTAAGAAATTTAGTTTTGCAGGATACAAAATGCGAGGCTGGCTATGATTATGTTTGAGAAGACAGAATGGGGCAGAGACTGGGGTAAGGTCTCAGTTGGGAAGTCTGCCACAAGTCTGAGTTTTCCTTTATAAGTTATCTGATGCAGTCACCTTATGCTCCGTAGGAGTTTCTCTTTTGTATTAGCTTTGGCCAGTCTGATGACTATATGTTGTGGGCATTACCTCTTGGCAATGAATCTTCCAGGAATCCATTGCACTTCTAGTTCCGGGATGACCTGGGAAATTTTCCTCAAGTATTCCCTCAGCTAGGTTTTCCAGCCCTCATGTATTTTCGTCTTCCCCTCAGGAATGCCTAGGACTCCTACAGAATTCTTTCCGTAACCCCATGTTTCTTGTAGGCTATGCTCAGTCCTGTTATTTCTGTGTTCTTTCTCTTTGACTGACTTGTTTAATTCAAAGGTGCTGTCTAGCTCTGAGAGTCTTTCTGCCTGATCTAACCTATTCTTAAGGCTTTCTTCCATCGTGTTTTGTATTTCCCTGAATGAATTTTTGATTCACTCTGCCTGATTTTTTTTTTTTAACACTTTGACATCTTTAGTGAACTTGTAAATTCATTTCCTGCATTATTTTTATGGTCTTTTTAAATGCATTTCTATTTTCTCTTACATTTCATTAAGCTTCCTTAAAATCCATATTTGAAATTCTTTTTGTTTTCTTTTTTTTTGCGAGAGAGTCTCACTTTGCCATCCTCAGTAGAGTGCTGTGGCATCATAGCTCACAGCAACCTCCAGCTCCTGGGCTCAAATGATCCTCTTGCCTCAGCCCCCTGAGTAGCTGGGATTATAAATGCCTGCCACAATGCCCAGCTGTTTTTTAGAAATGGGGTCTCACTCTTGCTCAGGCTGGTCTAGAACTCCTGACCTCAACCAATCCACTCATCTCAGCCTCCCAGAGTGCTAGGATTATAGGTGTGAGCCACCACGCTTGGCCCTCATATTTGAAATTCTTTACCAGTCATTTCAATGTACTCATTTTGGTTTGTTTCTCTTGTTTCTCTTGGTACTTTTTTCTTTTGAGGGTGTCCTTTCACTCTAATTTTTCACAGTTCGAGAGATCTTTTGTTGATTTCTTTCTCATCTGGAGCTGCTGTTGCTTCTTATTTTTGAATTTTCTTTTCTTTAGATAATGGCATGCCCAGTTTAACCTCTGACCCTCAGAGGTCCTTGTGGGTGACCCTTAGCCACACCCTGAATAATTGAATCACTAAATGCTGTAAAGGAAGTGCAAAGTGACCTGCCTGTCAGGAGGTGGCCTTGCTGGAAGAAGTTGCAATGTTGTTGATGGGTCCTACGACTGGGTATAATCCTTCAGGAGAAGCACAATTGCCCCAGGTAGTAGGCAGGCCCCTCAAACTTCAGCTGAGTCCTTATTCTGTGCCCATCAGAGGCAAATCGGGGGTGTGGCTTGCCTTGGGGAGCTGGCCCTCAGGCTCTACTAAAGCTGGCATGGTATTTGTTACAGGAGGGGTCAAAGGTCTACTCCCAGTTTCTAGGCAAAGTTGCCAGAGAAGTGATGAAGTGGCCTCACCCAACCAGAAAGTCTGCCAGTGGACGTGAGGCCATCTGAGATCCACAATCTGGAGGTCTGAAGCAGGCCTCACTCCTCTCCGCCCTGCCCTGCCCTGTGGTTCCCCCCTCCCCCCGCCCGCTATCTGCCAATAGCCAAAGCTCTACCCAGCTGAGGTCCCCCATGACTGTATGTGAACTGGAGGGTTCCCTGCCCAGAATTCTAGCTTGAGCTGAGAGCTTGGCCCTCCTGTGGGTGGAGGTGCCTCACAAGCACCCTGAAGCTGGGACTTACACGGCATTCTTCCCCATCTGCCCATACAGACACCCTTGCCTCCTGAGGGTAATTTACAAATCTCCCCTCTGCATCCACAAGCAAAGTGATGGAGACCTGAGAGTAGGGGATCTGGCCTGCGAGCCCATCCCCAGGTCCCTGGAGATCAATTCCTAACTATGTCAGGGAGAGTGTGCTGGTCCCAAGTTGTCCACAGGTGCCCAAGCAGGTAGCAGAGCTCTCCAGCAGTTGGAGTGACTCTCCTGCTGATTGCCAGAGATGTGCGGGAGGGAGAAATGAGCCGCTCCATCCACCCTCAAACCGGCTCATCTCTGCTAATATCTTGCTCCATTGTACTTTGCAGCGCAACTTCTTCCTGTGAAATCTCCGGTAGATTCTGACACTTTTCCCTTAGAATTCTGTCTAGTTTATGCTTGTTTGTTTTTTCATCTAAGGCTTTTCCTTCTTTCTGAGATCATCTGGTAGCTGGTCTCCTAGCCAACTTCCTTATTTTGAATGATTAGTTTATTACTTTATGTCTTATCACTATTTTATTTGCTCTGGATCTCTGGTTCACATTATTTTGATTAGTTTGTCTGTGGCATATTTATTTGAGTCACTTTTCAGAAATATATATATGTACACATATAACATATATATGTGATATGTATTCTTTCTCAATATCCATGGAATATTTAAAAGAGGAAATTTTGTAGAATACAAAGTTTTATATACTATGGTTTGATAAAAGCAAGTTACTAATTAGTATTTATGATATGATCCCATTGTGTGTGTCTGTGTATAACCATGTGTACAGATGTGTGGTTATATCTACGTACATGTATCTAGACCCATAGGTGTACAGAAGCAGAAAGAGTGTTTCATAAAAAGCGAACTGCTATTATATTTAAAAGAAAGAATCACATACCTTTTTTTTCCTATCTTTTAATTTTTCTTTAATCAGCATAGACTACTAAAAAACTTAAGGTTTTCTAAAAGAATTACTACCATAAGAAAGATTATGCGAAGTTCTACATTTCTCTAACATATCTTAACATAAAGTGATGAAAGACCCATTTGTAAAATTTGGAGTTTGGGTTAACTTTTTTTTTTTTTGAAAACTAGACATGAAGAAATGGTAATAGAAGCAAAATTAGGAAAAAAGGAAAGCTAGCAACAACAAATGGACTTCCAGTGATTTCTGCTGGAGCAAGGCCAGTGTCAAGTCCTCAGTCCCAGCTGGGACAGGCCTGGTCCACAGCACTGCTAAGCTGACAGTTTCTAAAACTCCTTCTCTTGCTACTGGAAATGAAGTCAAACATAATTGTACAGGATCATTAAATGATAACATGTGATAGGAGAAAAGTGCTTCGTAAAAGTTAAAGCACTAATCAATTTTCAGTTGTTATCGTGAATAATTTTCATTATAAAAATGTTGTTGCCTTCTAATGCCTTTCCTTGAGGCATTTCAAGGAGAGCAACATGAGAATGCTCAAGACCAGACAGGGGCTCATGGTTTTCCACCCACGTAATTTTAGCATTTTAGGTTCTACAATACTGGACGGCGTGATTCTGATGGTCATCAATTAAAATCTTGGGATGAGAAAGCTGTAATTACAGATGACTTTACAAGTGAGTAGAGGGAATTTGTCAGGATCTCTGTGTTCAGAACGTTGAACATGAACTCCAGATTAGTAGCAATAAAGTGCAAGGCTTTTGTTACTTTGAAAACATCAAAATGGGACTCATAAACTCCCCTGATGACTATTTCACAGAGCTCTAACAGGTCTGATGAGTGTAGTAAAAGATGCCTGGTCTCACCGTGAAGTGTAGGGGGCAGTGTGGATGGAGGAGGTAACTACTCCTTCTGGATAGCCTGCTTAACCTCTCAACAAAGTGCTGGACATTTTGGTTTTTCTATCTTGAACCATTTATTTTCCTTCCTGGGAGAGTTCCGGTGAAATGATGATACATAATAGCATCAAGAACTATACGTGTGTGTGTGTGTGTGTGTGTGTGTGTGTTGTGACCCAGAAAGAGAGACAAGAGGAAAAGACAAACATTCTCTGGATGTGAGAGAGGCAATTAAGAAAAGAGAAGGAGAAAAGATCACATGGATTTTGGGTTCAGTTCTAAACTCTCGGTTCCCTTTCCAACACCTACATAAAAAGCCCTGGCTGTAAGCACTTTTTAAAAACATTTTATTAAGAGGACTTGAGTCTATAAAAGGACAGCTTTCCTGTAGAGGTACCAAAGCCTATCTTTTAATGTAAGCTGGAAAGTTAGAATGTCTTAACTGTAGCCACTTAATGACATAAAGGAGCAAAAGGCTGCTAGTGTGTTGGCCACTAATGCACCAAGTTCAGGTACTTTGAAGCATTTAGTCTCCCGTCGAGTTGGCCTCCTGTTTCCGGAGGCCCTTTAATCACTTGAATTTTAACTCTAATAAAAATGTCTGTACCGACTTCTACTGTTGGAGAGTTAAGAGTTGGATTCCATCCGCTCTGAGTGAGAGAACTGGTTTAGGGGAGGATCCTTGGCTGCCACTTCATAAACAGACATTCGCTGAGAATTTCTGATGTGCTGTGTCCCTAGGCCCAGAATCCTTGGCAATTGTAGACACAAAAACAGGAATTCCTTTGCTAAATCTATGAGTAAGTCTGTCTCATTATGGGCAGAGGGACACATAAGCAAGAGGCACTGTTTCTGCCCTTCATACTCAAACTGACACAAAAATTTTAAGCAAAGCACCAATCTTTTCTTCTCATATACGTCCTTACATTCCTTCTATGATATTCATTTATTTTGGTATTTCTGTAGCAACTACAGCCAGGAAATTGCTCCTAATTTAGAGGGCTTTTACATTGTATCATATCATGCTAAAGGAGAAAAGCAATGGTAACAATGTTATTAATGGCATTAAGCTCGGGATAGTAGTAAATAATTTCATGATATATAAGACACCACACTTGTTTATTCCTTCTAGTTGAAGACAGGGAAGAAATGAATCTCTCTCCCTAGAAAATGAGAAGATAGGGACTCAGAAGCTAAAGGACTTACCCAAGGTCACACCAGGAGATTTAGGATTAGGAAAAAATAATCACGTTACTTCCCAAGGAAATTTTAGTGACCTTAATTTTAATCTGTGTATTTATTCAACTCTGTAAGAATAATCAAAACTAAACTTTCAAGAGATAGAGCAGCAAAGTAGAAAACTATCTTGCTTATTTTGTTATTAATTATACAAACTCAAATTAAAATAACCATGACACAATGTACTTATTAAATTAATTCAAAATGAATATAAACAATTCTCTTCCATGGAGGAGAGGTTACAGTTTAACATATGGTTTCATTGTTGCTGATGATTTTATAAAGTAGAAAAATCTTTTAAAAGTAATCTAACAAGGTAAAGCAAGAACTTTCCTTAAACTAGACTTGGTAATATAAATCAGTGAATTTATGCCAAGGATATAATTCAAAATAAAAAAGTACTCAGCTATGTAAAGGCAGGTTATTTACATACTAAAATATTAGAAAATACCTAATACCTTTTGAGCGGCAAATGGTTTTAAAATGCGGCGTGTAAGTACATGATATAATCAAATACCCAAAAAGCTAAATATAAAGCTAAAAAGCATAACATATTAATAGTGGGAAAGTATTAAATGTTTACATTAGATTAAAAAAAATAGAAAACAAAATGTGTAAAATGCTTAGAGAGAATTATAATGCTTTACTGAATCAAACTTGTTCGATCACAGCTACAAATACATGTGGATTAAGAATCTAAGAGATATGAGGAAAATTTTAATAACCACTGAACCAAAGCCGCAGACATTATGGGTATATTTTCCCTCAAAATTATGTAAACATTTGACTTAAATAGGATCCTAAGTTTATCAACAACTAATTTAGACAGAACTATTATAAATTTAATTTACATTAGATTAGTGTCATTCCTGGACTCGGAATTAAACACGGGAGGTCCTTACACAGAAATAATTAACTAAGTCACTATCTTTAATATTCGGATCCTATCAATGAAAAAAAGAAGGCATATTAAATGATGGCCAAGGGCTACGTTTTCTCTGCTTTATATAGAATGTCTTGAGACATCACTTTCCAAAAATGTAACGAAAACAATTTTGCTGGCTAATGTAGAAAGGGCTTCCAGTCCTAAGCTTAGCCTTTGGTTCTGAGCGAGACACATTCACTCCATTCTAGAGTTGTCTTTCACAAATCTTCCAGAGTGGTTTTATTTTATTCTCCGAGTTTCCCCAACTCACATTCTAATGTACAGCTTATAGGACTCATGAAAGTTCAGGAGAAATTAAATACTAATACATCTGTCTGAGAGCTGAGGGCTGTGCTGAACTCTGTCATCAACACTGAATGAGGGTCTCTGAGGAAAGCTTAACTGAACCCTGGTAAGAATTAAATTATATTCTGGAGTCACCATGGATATATCTCATTAAAATGTTTTTCTGGTTAAAGGTTAAAGATTCCTATGAAGAAAAGAAGTCGAAGGGACAGTAAGAATTCCCCTTCTTTGAGTTCATCCAGCTTTTCCAAGTTTGCAATTAAGTATCTCCCAGATAGTTGTCCTTGTCATAAGCAGAGTCTAGTAACGGGAAACCATAGCAGAGGGAGGTGGCATCCTAGAAGAATCACAAAGATCCCACAACACTTGGAATAGAGATTGAAACTGGAGCCCACATGGCGTAGAAACCCATTATTGAGTCAGATTAGACTTTCTACAGTCTTATTACACACGAGGGAAAGCAAGCAAACATTTAGCAGTGGGAGGGGAGTACGCCTGAGAGGTCACCATAATTTCCTAAAGCCCAGTGAATTTCACTGCACATTCAAAAATATTAAATAGGTTCAGAAATCTTACTACAGTTAATCCCAGAATAACATTTACTGCACTTCTATTTCCTGAACAGGCCAAGTGTGCTTTACAAATTTTGCCTCATTTCTTTTTCATGAGCCTTTGGGGACAGTATTACAATCATCCACATTACATAGACGAGGACACTGATCACGCAACTTTCTCAAGAAGACAAAACATTAAGTGACGGGACCAAGTTCAAACTCATGTTCTTCCCACCCAACTATATTGTTTCTCAATACTGTCTGTGTGGTTTCTAGATTGTAAGGGATAAAGAATAACTGAGCAAGGCTGCCATGGAACATCATTAAAGTAGCAAGAATTGACAATGTAGTCACAAAAGGGATGAAAATAGTTACTACGGGAAGGACAACAAGCTTAGGGGCCTCTACAGACTTCCAGCATCACTGCCATAGCACTCAGAAAATTAACAATTTCATAGTGAAGTTCTAAGCCATCGTGAATGACTATTCTTACAGTCTGTTGAAAAGGGAAGCCTGTCCCCTTATTTGAAATACCTTTTTTTTTTTTTTTTTTGAGGCAGAGTCATACTCTGTTGCCTGGGCATGATCATAGCTGACTGCAACTTTCAACTCCTGGACTCAGTCATCCTCCTGCGTTCCAAGTAGCTGGGACTGTAGGCAGGTACCACCTGGTTAGTTTTTTTGTTTTTTTGTAGAGACAGGATCTTACTCCACTGTCCAAGCTGGCTGAACTATTCTTACCTCCTAAAGAAGCAAACTTTTCTTCGCTAGACTTTCCCTTCTATAGAAATGCTCATTCTCAATCAATAGGACATGACTGTATTTGCCTTTATGCTTTAGAAAAACTGAAACTATGTGGTATTTGCAATGAATGTGGGCTTCAGAGTATGAATACCAGACTAATGATAGAATATACAAAGTTGCTTTCCTCCTCTCTCCATCTCTGTATTCTCACTGCTAAAGAGAGAAGTTAGGCAAATAATCTGAACATTTTTTTTTCAGCTCTAAAATTATATAGCTTTATAAAGATGCTGCATGTGTTTAAGTTGCCTTTGGGAAGAAAATGAAATGAAATGAAATTGAACCTAGAGGATCTACAACTATATGTAATCCTGCATACACTTAATTTTGTCTTTTTTTTTTTTTTTTGAGACAGTCCCACTCTGTCACTCTGGGTAGAATACTGTGTCATCAGCGCTCACAGCAACCTCAAACTCCTGGGCTCAAGAGAGTCTCTTGCCTCAGCCTCCCGAGTAGCTGAGACTCTAGGAGCCTGCCACACTGCCTCCCTAATTTTTCCATTTTTAGTAGAGATGGGGTCTCATTCTTGCTCACACTGGTCTAAAACTTCTGACCTCAAGCAATCCACCTGCCTTGGCCTCCCAGAGTGCTAGGATTACAGGCATGAGGCACCACGCCCAGCCCAAATTCTTAATCTTCAAGAACTTTTAGATTTGTGGCACAGACCTCAGGGATAAAATGAGTTAGAGCTGTCATGTTAGGGGAGAATATCAACTAGGCCAGAAACTTCTTTTTTGTAGTTTTTTTTTGGCCGGGGCCGGGTTTGAACCCGCCACCTCTGTTATATGGGACTGACGCCCTACTCCTTTAAGCCACAGGCACTGCCCCAGAAACTTCTTTAATAAACTCGAACCTTAGGAATCTGCAAAGTGATGTATTACTCTCCATACCTGGTACGAAGGGTTCTTTATTTGAAAGCCCTGGGTACAGAGGAACAGACTCTTTTGCAGTTTTGCAAGAAAGTAGTACTTTCCCACTAACATGTGTTAAATAGAAAGAGTAAAATCATGCAGAAGGATAACAAAGTTACTTTAGATTAAAAATAAAAGTTTTGTATTCACCAAATGGCACTATTAGAAAGTAGCTTAATATCTATATTAAGTCACCTTACCAAAATCTAAGATAATGTGACTACTTTTTAGTCACTCAGCTATGTTAGTAAAATATAGTTGCTAAAAAATATATACAGTTGCTGTGTTTTTTTAGTAAAATAACTTCTTAGCTTGGCCAGCCTTCCTATTCAATTCCCTTTAAGATGCTCTGTAAAAATTCTCTGTTTCCACCACCGAAAACCTGCTAGACAGGACAAGGAAACAGCATTCTGGGTAGATAAAAGGTGATTCAAACGGTCCAGAAGTTTGGAAAACACTGACACGTCCAGAGATCCTGTAAAGTTTCCCTGAAAACACTGGGACTTCAAATGCAGGGTACAATCTAATAACAAGAGGTGTGACTCAGCTACTAGGAAGCCTCCAACGCTTCTGGAAGAACACACAAGCTTGTACCTACAGGCTTGAAAATCACAGGCTGATGACAATCCCAGCTATTTGAATGGCAGTCCCACCCCCAGTGCATCTTTCTGACCTCATTTGAATGGGAATATATAGAAGAAAAATAGCAATAGGCTAACTTACACACACACACACACACACACACACACATTTCACATTTTGAAGTCTGGCTACATTCTATCTGGAATGATGAGCATTCAGCCACAGAAGACATCTTTGCAAAGCACTTTGGGAACACATGTGGAACTTACAATGTAACAGGGCTCACAGTAGGCTTTCTTTTCCACGGCATAGAAGGGCTGCCCCCTGAGCTTGTTGTTGCAGATGATGCAGGTGAAACAGTCCACGTGGAAGACCTGATCCATGGCAGTGCATCCTGTACCTTCCCCAACTACGTTTTCTCCACAGCGGGCACAGCGGCCTGGAAGAACAAAGGGATTGATTATTAGGAACAAACCAAGGTAGACTTCAGTCCTTCTAAAGACAATGTGGGGCGGAGAGCAGATCCCTACGGTCAGCAGCAACAGAGCCACCACTGCTGTCCTCACTGCCACTAGCAAGGTCACCAGCACAGACACCACTGTTCTCTGTACGGCCAACACAGTGGGAATTCTACATGAATTATTTGAGGATGCTGCCCCCTTGGCCTAAAGTCTTACAGTCAGTAACAGCAGAACCCAGGCCTCTCAAATGTCACAGGCAGGTACAAGAAGAACATGGTTAGGATGCTTGGAGTGGAAGGCCCAATCTGAATAGTCCAGAACCTTCCTGAAGATTCTGTGCATCCAGTTATGATGTGAGGGAACTGGGTCCACATTTGAACTTTAATTCCTTTCACAAAACGTCCTAGTTGTAAAATCTCTGTCGCCACAAGCCCTCAGTGACAGGCAGAGGACAAGGTAGACCGTGTTATTTCCAGACTGCTCTTACTACGAAAAGTTCTCTCTCATATTCAGCCAGTATGCTTCCTCCTTCCTCCCAGTAGTTCTAGTTCTGACTTCTGGGGCCTCATGAAATGAATCTCATCCCCTGGACTTGACACGTTTTAAGACAGGTGTCCTCAAACTACAGCTCGCGGGCCACATGCAGCCTGCTGGGTGTTTTTGCCGCTGCTGCCTGTCCTGCTTAGCAGCTGATTTGTCCTGGGGCCTGCAGTCCGGCCCTCCAACAGTCTGAGGGACAGTGAACTGGCCCCCTGTTTAAAGTTTGAGGACCCCTGCTTTAAGATATCAAAATTCAGATAGCATTGCCTCCAAGTCAGTTCCTACTTGGAATGTCCCTATATCCTGCAACCGTTCCGTATAATGTAGCGTTTTGAGTCTCTCACAGCCCTAGTTCACATTGTTCATGCAGTGTTTTGTCAAGCTCTAGCATTCTTAATTTGATGAATGGGGCATTTGGCCCACTTACAGACATCAGGTTGAAATTTTAAAAATTCACATTAAATCTTAAATTATAACCATAAAATATAATTTAAAACAAATACATCATTGAGAGGTGTTACGCTGGTTGCTATCTGTATCTCCATCTGATTTCGTTATGGGAATCTTGAGGCAGAGGTCATGTCCACAGTTAGTTGTCTCTCTTATTCTTTGTTTCTAATAAATTAAAAATAATCCTAACAAATAATTTTAGGTCACTAAATCAAGACTCTGCAGGCTTTGACAGATAACAGTTATAGCAAGCCTAACATGTTATATACATATCAGGCATTTTCCCAGGAGATTTATATTATCTCATTTCATATTCACAACAACCAAGTGTAGGTGTTGTTATTATTCCTATTTTACAAATGAGGCAATTGAATCACATAGATGGTTAACTAGCTTCAAGCCCAAGCATGTGTTTTAGCACCTATGCTCTTAACTACTTGGCTATATTGGCTATTCCTAGTTCTGTGCCTCGCGATTAACACGAGTCTGACATTGGGGAGCATTATGGAGAGATTTCTCACTGAAGACTGCTTTCAGCACTCCATCACGCAGGATTGACAGCCATTTCACACTCAGAAATGGGAGGGCTAAGTGTTTCAACTCGAGAGAAAAAAGACAACTGTATTTCTAATTCTCTCTGGTTGCATTTGGCTCTGGAATGCAGTTCTTTATATTCGTTGTAGGGTTTGAATGTGTCTTTTAAATATGACCCAAAGAGTCCATCTTAAGAATTATGACGTGCGGGATACAGACACATGGGCACTAGGCTGTCTCCACTAGGGTTGATTACATTATAAAGTTTTGATACCATATTGTTGATATTTGATTATTTATAATGAACTTTGTGGCTGGTTTTAAAATTTTTAGCCACAAGTTAATTTATGCTTGTTTTAATTAAAAAAGAAAATATGTCTTTACAGTTTTGGACTTTGCATGTCTATAGTGATAAAATTATATCGTATGACATTATTTTTTGTGATTATTCTAAAAATTCTGTGTTTGAAAATAATGCTACAATTCTGAGCTCTATTTGCCATCTTTGACAACATTTCATTATAGAAAACACTGGGGATTCGAGGCAAGTGGATCACCCATCCATGCGATTATCTAGAGCATATTGTATTTCTATGAAAACTGTAATTTTACATTTCAAATTTGTTAATGGCAGGTCAACAGAATTATCTTCGTATATTATTCTTTTCTTTTCTAGATGTCAAGAAAAATCATGTAACAGAGCACCAGGGACTCTCAGGGATACAGACGACACTTTGGGAAAAAAAAACAGTTCTGGCCAAAAGCTATCAGCAGTTGGTCATGGTGGTCTACTAGGAAGCTAACCGTAGCAATTTTGAGCCATCTCACAGTTGCCCAAAATGTAATCTCTGGAATCCAGGAGTCTAAAGCTACATGGTTTGTGGACAGTTTGCTAGCTACCCATGAGGATCTGGGAGCAAGTTTCAGTCACTGATTTAGAGGGACAGGTCAGAGCAGAGCCCCAAAGGTCATGATACACAGGCAAGCTTTGAAATGTTTAATCGATTCAACAGACATCTCAAGTACTTACTTTTTGCTCAGTACTGTGTCCTGCTTCTGTGTGATACCCAGAAATGGTCAGTGTCTTATTATTTTTTTTTTTGAAGAGACAGTCTCAGTTTGTCACCCTCGGTAGAGTGCTGTGGGGTCACAGCTCACAGCAATCTCCAGCTCTTGGGCTTAGGTGATTCTCTTGCCTCAGCCTCCCAAGTAGCTGGTACTATAGGCATCTACCACAACGCCTGGCTATTGTTTTTTGTTGTTGTTGCAGTTTGGGCTGGGTCAGGTTTGAACTCACCACCCTTGGTATAGGGGGCCAGCGCCCTACTCACTAAGCCACAGGCGCTGCCCAGCTTCAGTGTCTTTTACCCTCATTCCAAGACTATATCCATTCAAAAGTCACATAACACATTGTATAAAGTGTCTTTGAAGAAACTGCTATGGAAACGTGGAAGGAAAATCAGGTCTGAAGGGGGTCAGGAAAGGTTTTGTGGAGAAAGAGGCATTTTAGACTGACCTGAAACCGTGGAATTCTGACAGGTGAAGAAAAAGTGAGAAAAAACACTCTAATTTTTCCAAAGAGTGGCTGTGACTTACTGCATGCAAAAACACTCCAGTGGTTTGGTGACGGCACAGCTATGAAAGCAGACGGACTGTATTCATGAGGAACAACCTTCTCCTTTATGTGTTGGGGAATATTCTTCCAGAATGGGTCAGTCGGCCTCATGTGCTGGACTCAGACATGACCGGCCCTGCTGCCTCCCTTATTTTTCCTATTCTTGGGATAAATTGGGACACCAGCCTCGAGGGCAGCCAGTCTGGCACCTTTAAAATCACAAGCACAGAAAAAGAGCGAAGAACAAAAAATAAAAATAGCCCTACACATCAGCAGGACAGAAAAGGTGCCCGAATGTTCCCTTTTCACATTAGCAAAAACTTACAAAGTATGCCTTTTGGGGAGGCACTCAGAATGGAAAGGAAGTTACTCAAGTATAGCCTACCCTTGCCTCTAGACAAACTTTCACTGCATGTTGTTAAAAGCACATAGCATTTTCAATGCCTATCTTTCAGACAAGTATCTCAGTACTTTGAAACAAGAAAAACCACAGGAATGATACCAAGCAATCAAGATATCAGAGCAGGAAAATAAATAGCTGATGAGCAGCCTGCAAGAAGCTGGAGCTCAGACCAGGGCTGGTGGGAGGAGCCTGTGGGCAGGGCTTAGCGGTGGGCCAAGCACCAGAACATTCTGTCAGCGACTTAGGACTCCTAAATCTGCTCATACAAAATAGGGTGTTTCTATATTACCAGCAAGCTTTCCATCAACAGTGGAGCCAGCCTTGGAGTCCTCTTACCCATTTCCTCCTCTCTCCCACCTACAGCAACCTCAGCAAGCCCTCTGACACCTGTGCTTTCCACCACCCACCTACTACCAAAATCAGGTTTTGTTATCTTTCACAGGTCATTGCAATGGTTTCCTGATTGTTCTGTTATCTCTAATTTACTTCCTTTTACAAACAGGAAGCTTTACAGATGTTTTGGTAATTGAGCTAGGTCTAAAAGGTTAGAATTTGAACAAGTCATTTTTAGGTATGGCACAGGTGGAGTGTGGCCAGGGAGGTTGAATGAGGGAGGCAGAACAGTGAAATATGGGTTTTCATATTTATTTCCTCTCTTGGTAATATAAATTTATTTCTTTCATAATGTGAAAATACATTTTCTATTTTAAGATGTTCTTTCCCCCCCGGATCACTGCATGATTAATACAACAGACCACAGATTTGCAAATGCTACTTATTTTGGAGGTAAGCCCAACAGTGTCCATAGCCTTTTCGAGGGCTGATGGCGCAGTGACTGGTGAAGACACACTCTTCAACTTGCACGTTACTCAACATCAAAAGTAAAGCAGCCAATTCAGGCAGATATCAAATCCTCCTTGCTACTTGACTTATAAATTTTAAGCATAAGCAAAATAATGCATCTTTAAATATTATAATGAATTAAAGCTCTATATACTGATTGTACGAAATATCAGTTTTCTCAATAAGCACCTTATTCAACATATGCTGAAAAAAGTCCTGTTTTAAATGTTGAATCAATCGCATTACATAAGGGTAATGAAATGATGATAAAGTCTTCCTAGAAATAAAGCTTGATCTAATTTATGCAACACATGGCCATGAGAGTTATTTTCCTGAAACACAGTCTCCATTAAGATCATTCAAAAATTATCTCCTGTTGAAGACACCAAAAGATAACAGAACAAGTTTGCTTCCTTTATGTGATGGCCTATATGACACTGACCGAAGGTTCTAGGATGATGGCATTTTTTAATCACCAAAGCTTGCATTTCCTGGGGCCCTGTAGCCTTAGTGCTGGTAGTAAGAGACAACCTATTCCTTAAATTGCTCTTGTTCTTGGTCAGTGATTTCCAACCTTCCCTGTGTACTGCACTCATTTAGGGTACTTTAAAAATATACTGATTCTTGGGTCCCAGCTCCAGAGTTTCAGATATCACTGGTCTGAGGTAGTATGTCAGCAGGAGTGAAAGTTTAAAAGCTCTCCAAGTGATTCTATTGTTTCAGGTTGAGCTACTGTTCCAGGGGGTACCTATTTCTGTTCTGCCTGCCCATATAAAAGCTGACAAGTGCTACCTAAACAGGTTTCTTTTCAGTCTGGAGACAGACTGCTCAACTAGAAGTAGCCTAAAAGAAAAGAAATTTCTATGGCACCATAATATATGCTGTTGTTCACAGTCTCCCTGAGGTTATCTTTAGGTTTTGGTTTAAAAGCTTTTCAATGGGTTTCCACTCATTGAAAACATATGCGAACAGAATCAGCTAAACTTTCACATAAAATTTCTAGTAGCATTGAGCCGGAGAAAGTGGTTCACTTACATTAAAGGGAAGTACTCCAGGAGAACTGGCTTACTTGTGTTGAGGAATCTCTCATGTGGCACTGCTGTATGGCCTTAGACTATAGACTCACAGAGGCTGTCCACTGATAGCTTTGAAGGTGAGCTTCACATACCACATCGTACATCATACTGAATTTCCACTATTTTCTTGGACTCTGTCTTTAAATATTGTAGTAATCACCAACCTCCTATGGTTAGTGCCATTTAGCTCTGTGAACTGGCATCCTTATCATCTCTTAATAGCTGGATTGTAGGACACACACAACTCTGCCTCTTTGCCTGTGTCTGTATGACTCTTAAACAGTTTCACTCCTCACGGACATGCCTGTGGATTCAGCGGGTACCCTGGCAGGATGGGCAAGGCAGTTGCAGATGTGGCTACTATCCTCTCTTTTTCTTTAACCCCTCTATATATCACACACACACACACACTCATGCAGATAACAGGAAGAGGGGCAATGACTGTCATAAGTCGTAGCACTAGGACCAGTGGTAGACATGAAACACTTTCAGAGATCGTCAAATTAAGAAATATTAGTCCTAGGCCAGGCAATGTGGCTTATGCCTGTAATCCTAGCACTCTGGGAGGCTGAAGTGGGTGGATTGTTGAACTCAGGAATTCAAGACCAACCTGAGGAAGAGTGAGACCCTGTCTCTACTAAAAGAAAAACTAGCTGAGTGTTGTGGTGGGCACCTGTAGTTCCAGCTACTTGGAAGGCTGAGGCAAGAGGATCTCTTGAATACAAAAGACTGAGGTTGCAGGGAGCTATGATGACTCCATGATATTCTACCCAGGGCGACAGAGTAAGACTCTGTCTCCAAAAAAAAAAAAAAAAAAAATTAGTCCAAAAGCAGAAATTAAGCTAAGGCAAAACAAACAAAACATACACATACATACAAACCAAAACCCCAAAGTTGTCCAGGAGAGACGTTGAGGAATGGGTGGACAGGCCTTGGCAGTACAGTATGATCTCCTGCTAAAGTCATATGAAGTCTAACCACGGCATGATCCATCCACAGCAGTGAAATTATATTACAGATATGTATTTGCTTAGGTCAGACCTTCAGGAGAGGAGGTAAATCGGGAGGGGAAGTCTACATCAGTTTGTAATAGCAAGCGTATTTCACTAATCAAATACATGCATCGTGAAGGAGCTTAAAGAAAAATAGGAAATTACTGTGTGTTTTTCTCCATGGTAAGACTGAGTTCACGTGTATTCTCTTACTTAGACCCATTAACCCTTATCTATGATTCTTGTTTTGTTGATAATGAAACCCAAGCTTAAGGAAGATCTTGTAGGTAGAATGCAGAGGAGCTAAGACTAGAACCAAGTCTGGCCTCTAAACCCCATTTTCATAATCAGCACGTTTTTCTATTAATATTACTCACTCATAAGTCTGACATTACCAGCATTGCTTAGGACTAGGGTTGATTGTACTTCCAGGGGAAAAAGAAGGGCCAGTATAGCCTCTCTTCTCCACCCCAACCCTAACTCTGAATCTCAGGAGATCTTAGTGAAAGTCATGGTCTACCACAGGTAGGGAGGTCAGAACAGGAAAGGGGCCTTCACAGCAGATCTAGAATTTTGACCCTTAAACTCTGTCTTCCTATCAAGAAAGTTGTGTTTGTTTATTTAAAAAGCAGAACCAGACACAACACTGATACCCCAGTCTCCACCTCCAGAGACTTGCTGCTTTTTGGCCAGGCCCCTGAAATAACAACTTTTAGATGAGAGGTTCCCCAGGCGATTCTAATGCAACATGTTTTAGAACCTTGGCTATACCGAGAACTGTGCACTTATTTGTACAGAGAGCAGTTTGTCTTGGAGGTAGTGATGGTTAGGGCCAAATCCCCAGGTGCTACACCCTAGGCAGCGACAACTTTAATACTGGGCTGATGGAGGCAGAGTGCTGGGCACCATCTACCCTGCTCCCAACCTTCACTAAACTAGTAATGTGCACAGCCGTCATGGCAACAACTTTCTGACAACGAATCCCATCCTAAGGAACAGCAGCAAAAACAAATAAAAAACAAAACAAAAATACCACCACCACTAACTAATAAAAACAATCAACAACACTTAGTAATTTTGGGTGTAATACATAGTGCCTGTTAAACAAAGTTAGACGTCTACCCCACCATGTAAAGTAAGTCTGAATTGTGATACCTGCCTTTGTTACTATTGATAGTGATGGGCAGCACAGACAAATTTCCTAGGTTTTCTGAGCCTTCTCCTAGAAAGGGAGCAGCTGAGTAGATGCACTCACTAGACAGAAGGTCTTAGCTGAGTTATCTACCCAGCCATTGCGTCAAGACGTCAAGAGATGCGCTTACTTTTTATTCTGTGCCAAGTACTGTGGTCACCACCCCTAAGCCTCTGTAAGGACATAATAATAACTGCCTTATCTACCTGGCCATGATATCTTGTGGAGGTAACATCTGCAAAGTGCCCAGAATAAGCCTGACTTCTTTCTCCCTCCAACGATAAGAGGTATAGGACAAATTCACAAGAAAGAACTCATAATAATTAGAACCAGAAAAATGTACACTTTGGACCATATTCTACAGAGGACAGTCAACAGGTGGCAAACAGAGGTAGCCGCATCTCTGAGCCAGTACGTAAGATGTATGTCTACTGATATTTTACTAATAGGACTTAGTGCTAAACATTTCAACCCCAATCCTACAAAAATCAGAGTGATGATAATATTCAACATTTATTTAACGCTTACTATGTGCCAGATAATGTTCTAAGCATTTACATGTACTAGGGTCTATCATTTTCTCCATTGACAAAAATGTGGCCCAGAGAGGGAAAGTTACCTTACCTGTAGCCACAGAGTCAAATAAAGAGGGAAGTGAGGCTTAGACAAACTGGCTTTGGAAACTACCCATCTAGTTACTCCTCTAATCTGCCTTATTACTTTAAAAAATCTAAACTTTCTAAAACCATGTAGCCTGGCAAGAAGCGTGTATAAAGCTTAGAACATCCCTGACAAGAATATCAGGATCTCTTTCAGCCAAAGCAAGATTTCTTTTAAGTTAATTTCCACACAAGGACATTTTCATCTTCCCACTCTTTTAATCCATTCTTCTATATTTAAAATTCATTTCATGATTGATCTATTAAACGAAAAATCCATATTTACTAGTACTAGTACAACTGCTATTGCAACAATTATTTTTGACTTAACGGTTTAAATCTGCTCCATGGCACCTTTCATGGGAATTTGTGCTTCCCTCAGCTAAAGGTTAAATTTACCCAGTCTCTTCTAGCTTCCGTGGCAGGAAATCTCCAAATTTATCCTGTTATTTGAGAGCAAACTTAATAGTGAGACAACCCAAGGGGGTGTTTCTAACGCTAT
This sequence comes from Galagoides demidoff, assembly GCA_963574575.1. NCBI lineage: Eukaryota > Metazoa > Chordata > Mammalia > Primates > Galagidae > Galagoides > Galagoides demidoff. The sequence continues at coordinate 10,677 of CAUYQV010043630.1, read as the reverse complement.
TGCATCTCAGCACCCAGCAATAGCATAATCTTCCCCCTATGATGTCAACAAGCACCCCTTACATTTATATCATGTTTTATCTTATTTGTCAATTCATTTGATTCCCTCAATAATTTTTGAAGGCAGTAAATCAAAGGCTATAATCATCTTCATCTTAGCAATGAAAAAACTAAAACGTAAAAAGGTTTAATGGCCTATAAAATCAGTTAAGAGTTCAATGTGTGATACATGATCATCTAAACGTCTATCAATCCAAAAAACATGTTCCATGTGTTCTGGGTGAGGTGGAATCTATGTACATAACACAGACATAACTTATGATAATCATACTGACACGAAACATGAGTGGGGCCTCAGTGGGCAGATGGAGAACTACGGTTCATTTTGTACATGGCATTAGGTCTTCTCAAATGTCCCTCTTACCTTTTTGTTTCACAAAAGAATGAAACAGGAAATAAGATATTAACTAAATAGATTCTCTGGATAATAGTACACACACATGTATATATATATGAAGTATAAATATACACTTAAACTTTTATGCAAAGGAATCAGTATTTTACCTGCAGTTTTCTCAGTGCTCACATTACCCTTTCCATCTTATGCAAGCTGTTTGCTATGGTTTGAATGTGTCCCTTCCAAAATTCAGGGGTGGCCAATATGATACGTGGTATTATAATATTAAAAGGTGGGCTTTAAGAGATGATTAGGCCATGAGCACTTCTCCCTCATGAATGGAATTAAGGCTCATAAAAGTGGCTTCCTGCAGCCTTCTGCTCGCCCTTCACGTTCTGCCGTGTGAACATGCGGCAAAGGTGCCGTCCTGGCAGAAGACAGCAGCCCTCACCAGATACCAGACACCAAGCCACCTGCTGGTGCCTTGATCTTGGGCTTCCCAGCATCTAGAATGTGAGAAAACAAATCTTTCTTCTTCATTAATGACTCAGTCCCAGGTATTCTGTCAGCACATCACAGAACAGACTAAGACAATATGTGACTCCAAAAGGCTTTCTACCTTCGAGTACCTGCCTGCATGGAGGATACAGATGGAGAATAGAAACAAAAAGGAAAAAAAAATGAAAATTGTAACGAACGTAACTTTTTCCAAATTCTGATATGTAAAGATTAAAAATAATCCTGCAAGTTCACATAGATCTTTATAAATTCTATATTCTCATTTCAATCCTATAATAACTAAAAGCTCATTAAGATTATTATCCTCTTTTAACAGATCAGTTAATAGGGAGTAATAACCCCATGCATACCTTGAGAAATAATTATGTAGCTGGGCTGCAAGGCAAGCCCAGGCAGGTGAACTTTAATCTGGACCATATTAACGGCACACATGGCACTCAACCCAGAAATGGGCTGTATTCTCACCTGACAGTGTTTCCTTGGCAAGCCAATTAGTCTTACGTGGGCTTTTGTTTCTCCATTTAGTGGCAAAATGCCCAAAATATATTGCTAAGATGATTCAAAGAGTCCTAGATTGTGCAGAAAATTTAGAAAGCATTCAGTCCAGCCTCCTCATTTCCAGATGTAAAAACAAAGACTAAGAGAGAGACGGTGCCTTAATTAAGATCTTGCAGCCAGGCGCCATCAGAGACGGGATGTGAACCCAGAGTTTTGGTCTCTCAGTATAGTACCCTTTTGAGCTGCACAAAACCTTCTCCTACCTTAAATATTAATTTCTTCCCACTAGTAGGCGCTGTTGCCTGAGCAACATGAATTTCTCCCTCTAATTCGTGGTAAAATTTCATTGTAAATGGGAAGGTAGTGTGGAACCTGCAAGGTCTATAAAATGACTCCTGCATGATTCCAGAACTAGGTTACATCCATTGCCATTGGAACTATCTCTCTCCAAAATGCTTTTGTTGAACATCTGTGTGCTCTGAAAATCAAAGGAATGGCAGCAGGATATGGGGTGGTAGGTCCTGCAGATGTGCTTGGGGACCAAACACAACAAAGCTCTGGTCCCTGTTTGACCACACCTGGCACAAGAAGGTTGTTTAATACCCTGGAGTTACGTATGACCTTCACTGGAGGGGCAGTTTCCAGTTTTTCTTTGCTATTTTCTTTTTGAATTATACAAATGACTCAAGTGGGATATGTGGTAAATTTGTGGATGGAAAAAAAAATTTTTTTTTGGTATTTATTTTTTTGAGACAAAGTCTTGCTCTGTCACCCTGGGTATAGAGCAGCAGTGTCATCATAGGTCACTGCAACCTCAAAATCCTGGGCTCATGCACTCCTCCTAAGTCAACCTCCTGAGTAGCTGGGACTACATGTGTATGTCCTCATGCCAGCGCTGGCTAATTTCTTCTTCTTTTTTTGTTGTTGTAGACACAGGGACTCTTTCTCAGGCTTGTCTTGAACTGCTGTGCTCAGGTGATCCTCCTACCTCAGCTTCCCAGAGTGCTAGGATTTTGTGCATGAACCACTAGGCCCAGGCACACATTGGGTTTTAATCCTAGCTGTACCATTGATCTGTGACTTGGGGATGTTACTTCATCCATCTGGGCCATAGGTGGAATAGGAATAGCAATTTAAGCCCTAAGTACCTCAAAGAATTATTAGGAGGTACGTATACATATACATGGATCATCAAAGTATAAGGAATTCGTCTAAGATACATTGCTGTAAAACAAACCTTATGAATATTGATATTCATCACATGTATGATAGAGTATAACATGCTTACATATCTGGGGCTGCTATCCACAGATCACATTTGAAGGAATTTGTATGCAAAATCCACAGGGTAGATTCAACTACTCATCATGTGAGTAGACTAGTTTTTTAGATATAAGTGTTTTACGTGGTGTTTTACATGGTGCTCAATCCCACCAGTCGGGGACGTTAAGGTGGGTGCGTTGCTTGAGCTCAGGAGTTCAAGACCAGCCTAGCAAGAGTGACACCACATCTCTTAAAAAAAAAATAGCCGGGCGTTGTGGCAGGCATCTGTAGTCCCAGCTACTCAGGAGGCAGAGGCAAGAGGATCGCTTGAGCCCAACAGTTGGTTTGAGGTTGCTGTGAGCTGTAACACCAAGGCACTCTATCCATAGCAACAAAGTGAGACTTTGTCTCAAAAAAAAGAAAGAAAGAAAGAAAAACTAAAAATGCTTTACCAATACTGGCAATGCTACATGTGCTCTCAGTGGAGTGGGAAGATGGATTCCGTGAATACTAAACACATGATATTACATCAGAGATCAGAAAGAGACCCAGGAGCTTTAAGTCTCACAACTTCAGGCCATCTCCGTTCTTGCATCTTTGTAAAATCCTCCTTGCTAAACTGCAGTCTGTAACTGATTCCATCTCCAGCACTTGCATAGCAACCCTGAGCTCTCCCAGTGCTGAAGTGACATCTCAGGAACAGTTATTAATACACGTACGTATGTACACAGCATGTGAAAATATACAAGATGGAAAGCAGTTAGTGTATGGCTTTTAGGTAATACTTCTCACCAGGACTGTGCTCCTGGAAAAACTCCTCTCTCCCTACAGAAGCTTGCACAGTCATCTGCGATCACTTACCAGAATGTTTGGAATAAAAATGGTGTCAATTTTAAGGAAACACACTTCTCAATTTTCTTTGTTAACATCTGAATAAAACATGAGAATGTTCCTACTTTTCTTCCCTCTCCTTTCATTCAGAGAGTAAGTCTCTTCACAATCTTGTCTTGTGTGAGAGAAAAAATAGTCACCCTTCTTTGCCACCTTAGCAGAATAACTGGGTTTGAAAGTAGAAAAGTTTAAATTCCATTCTCCTAAACTCCACTAGCTCTTTTAACTTCTGCATTGCAGAGCCACACTTTATCATAAGAACACAAAGAGAAACCACATGTCTAGCCTGTAAAAGCTTATGGACTTGTGAGATCATCAGAACAGGAGGAGAAAGGCACAGAGAATTCTATAGGAAGGGTTGGGTACGAACTGAAGGTGCACTTTCTGGAGCACAAGAGAATTTGGAAAAAGGGAACACTGCCTAGGAAGCCACGTGCCTGGGCTACCCACATTTTCTGTCTGGATCTCCCTTCTATTATATAAAGTGAATGCACTGAATCGAGTGTTTTTCTAAGGACCTGCTCGGTCTTCAGTATTGCATTCCAATATAAATTCTATAAGATGAACACAAAAACAAAATTTAGAGTAAGGCTGACTGAAGGCCAAGAAACTCTACTCAGTGATGATTATGGGGGCAAACTTTCAAGACCCCAAGTTTATGGAAACACTATAAAGTTATTAAATCAAGCAAATGAGAAAAGCAGGCAAATAGGCCTGTTCTATTTATGTCAGTGAGTATTTCTGGGTGATTCCTCTTGTGCTAACGTAGTTTCCATATTTAGATTATCACAACCAGTAAACACATTAATTTTTACAAGATGACTAATACTCGAGTTCCTAATAACTAGTGAGATAAGTCAGGAGCTCTCCCTTACTAGAGCATACAGAGAGCTTCCAGAAACCGTATAAATCTGCAGAAACGGCATAAAAACGGATACGTTCCGCAATGGATTCTTGCTTCAGCTACTGCTATGTGCTTTTATTTAACGTTCTGTCTTGGATAAGAGATACCACACAGGGGAGTGCAAAGTTGAAAGTCTTCAGCAAAAATTTGGACTGTAAACACAGCTTGGCATTATCAGCATTCTGTTAAGTTCAAAGAGAGAAGTTACAACAAATACAGCTTGCTTTATTTCTGAAACAAAACGTTGAACATTTTTGTGGCCGCACTACCAATTAACCTGTAGATTGTTCCTTTCATCACACAGTGTGTTCACCTCCCCCGTTACAACATGTCGGGGTGATTTTTGCCCATCTGGAATATACTCTAGTGCTCCCATCAGGCACTGGAGAGAGAATGGTGCACGTGACTAAAGGACTGGAGAGACTAACTCGTTCAGAAAAATTCAAGCAACTCTGTATGCACACAGATCAAGGCCATGACGACGGGCTGGTAACACTGAGAATAATTCAGCTGGGATGGAGGGTGTGTTTTAAGGAATAGGGAAGATCTTTATTAGACAATAAAATTAAATCTTTATGATGCTATCCATGAAACACAGCAAAATGGAAACATGAATGGTAGTTGGCAGGGCAGTGGAATTAAGAATCATAAGATAGCTCTTCCTCCCTGGCTGCCCAACGATTGCCCACCATCATGAACGACACAGTAACTATCGGACCAGGAAGCTCGTGACTAACCCACTACTTCAGAGGAAACAAATGGTCATTGGTGTCCTTCACCCTGGGAAGGCAACAGTACCAAAGGCAGAAATTAGGGAAAAACTAGCCAAGATGTACAAGACCACACCTGATGTCATCTTTGTATTTGGATTCAGAACTCACTTTGGCGGTGGGAAGACAACGGGCTTTGGCAAACTGGATTATGCAAAGAAAAATGAACCCAAACATAGACTTGCAAGGCATGGGCTGTATGAGAAGAAAAAGACCTCAAGAAAGCAGTGAAAGGAATGCCAAGAACAGAATGAAGAAAGTCTGGAGGCAGGAGCACTGCAAAGGCTAATGTTGGTGCTGGCAAAAAGGTGAAGGAGTAAAGACCCTACAGTGATGTTACCTGCAACCATTGTATAGCTTTTTCACAAGAGGATTCATAAAGACTTTTCATGTGTCTGGTTGTTTGAAAAAAAAAAAAGAATCATAAGATAAAGTTTGGCTCTAGCATGTATAAATGTATAACCTTGGAAAGGTCATTTAACCACTGTGGACCTCAGTTTCCTCTAAATTAGAGCCAGAATTAGATACTTTCAAAGTATGCTCCAAAGAACCCGAAAGATTTTGAGGATTCTGCTATTGTGGGGAATAGGAAGAAAAGTGGAAGGGAGGGGTGACTGCCCACAGCCCCTTTGTTTTGTTTCATCTCTATATCTTCAGCTTCCTCAGAAGGATTTCTGAGGAATTGATCCACTTCAGATTTGCACAAGAAATGTATTGACTCAAAAAGTTCACAGAACGTACTGGAGATTAATTTTATATCCATTTTATTTCAAAAGTCTCCTTAGGAGGCAGAAGATTCATTCATTAAAGCTATGCTTTCTCAGAATGTTTCCTGAGTGCCTGCTTGTGTGGCAACACAGCAGAGACAGCAGAAAGTCAGAGGGGCTTGTCACCCTCATGAAACTCATACTCCAAACACAACTTCTGACACAGGATCGCCAAAAGTTCACACATGAATAGAGAAATAACTCCAGTAGTCTCCCATAAACTGAAAATTATTAATTCAACTGAACATTTATTGAGGGCCTAACTCCCAATCTTTAAGACTCATGATACATAGACATTTAAAATAAACAGATATCGTGACACCTGTCTTCCCCAGAACACATGGGCATATATATAATTATAATAAAACAGAAAGGCTACCAAAGAGCCGTACTGACAGACCATGAGACTCATGCAAGAGAGAATTCACTTTTTCTAGAATTGGGCTCATGCTGGGGAGAGGAGGCTGATCAAATAAACCTTTAGAAGAGAGATGGTAGAATCAGGCTCTGAAGGGTAAGTAGAACATTCTACCTAAGTACAGAAGAGTGTGTGTTTATGAGAGGTCTTTTCTTTTCTTTTCTTTCTTTCTTTTTTTGAGACAGTCTCACTCTGTTGCCCTGATTAGAGCGCCATGGTGTGATCATAGCTCACAACAACCTCAAACTCTTAGGCTCAGGAGATCCTCTTGCCTTAGTTTTTCTATTTTTAGTAGAGAAGGGGTCACATTCTTCCTCAGCCTGGAAAAACTCCTGACCTCAAGCAATCCACCACTGGGGCCTCCCAGAGCGCTAGGATTACAAGTCTGAACCTCCATGCTTGCCCATTTGTGAAGAGTTTTAGCAGCTATAAGTAAAATATTTACCTCACCATGAAGATTTTTGAGCAAGGTTGATGTCCAATATCTATTAGTATGTGGCTGCCACTCATCGTCTAAGAAGTTATCACACTTTAAGGAGGGAGAAGACATAGGGCAAAAGCAAAGGCTAACCAGACCAGATTTCAAAGAGAAAGCCAGGCCTCGATGATATAGGAACCAAAGTGAGGGTAAAAGAGGGTAGGAAACTGTCTTATCATGGGCCTATTTACTACACATTTTGTGATAAGCTTTCTGTTCTCGCTTCTAAAATTTTCTTCTTCACTACTGCCGAGGATGTCCTAATATTTGAAGATGTTCAGGTAGGGTGGTAGGGAATTTGGCAGCTGGGATGCCAGCTTCAGAGGAAGTTGAGCACACTGTCCTTTTAAAATTTCTTTCCAGCTCTGCAGTTCCATGATTAATCGCTCCGACATGTATACTTCATTGGATGGCTGATTGCTCATAGAGATATAGTCGAGTCTTAATGTGCCTTCATCTAGTAACAGTCTCCTTGAATTAGCCTCTCAATTTCATCTGTAACACGCACGGACTGGGGCTTGTGGCTTGGCTGGTGTTCCTGGCTGGTGTTCCTCGGGAGTGTGTCTGCATACTTTTGCTTTGAAGGGCTAAGGAGCAGCCTCCTATGGAGGGCATCCCTAACCCAGCCCAACCTACAGTGGGCCAAGGCCTGGATGTCATTTCAAAAGCTCCCTCACCTGAGTGTCTCCTGCTGCACCTGCAACTGAACCAGCTATACTGGATCCCAAACCTCTCCAGGCCTATTTAACTTGTTACTTTAAGTGTGCAATTTAATCAATTATTATGTAAATTGGTAACAAAAATGCCTCAATATCATAAAATGAAATCTAAGTATAATGTTTTGAAAAAATTCCATACACACATTTCACTTAGGAAAAGAGGGTAAACTGTTCAATTACATATGGAGAAGCAAACTTTAATAAACACACTGCACTGGGGGGAAGGAAGCATGAAAATCTCAATGCATTCTGCACCCACGCTGTTTCACAAATGTCTTTAGTTTCTGCTCTCCTTTAAGAAAACCTAAACTGGAACTTGTAGAGGATCCATTACAACGTGAATCACCATGACTCATGTCAAACACAAGACTGATGGCCATCACTCAAATATGCCTTGGCCATATTTAAAAACAATTGGCCAAGGCATACACATTTTCTTATTTATTTTATTGACGTATAATTTACATACAATAAATGAACCCATTTTCAGTGTACATCTGGATCAATTTTAATAAATTTACAGGCCTTTGTAACTATAACCATAAGCAAGTTCTAGAATGTTTCCATCACCCTCAAAAGTTCCCTCGTGTCCCATTATCGCCAAGCCTTTTTGTACGTAAGCCTCAGAAACCTATTGATGGTTTTCCATTAGTATACATTAGTTTTGTCTTTTCTGGGATTTTGTAAAAATGGAAATATACAGTAGGTATTAGGAAAACACACTTAACACCTTTTAATTTATTTTCTTCTCCAGAAGGGCATTTGTATATATCATATCAAATTAATGTTTTGCCTCAAATTTGTTTATTTGCTAAAAATAATAATTATGCATGGCCATGAAAACTGAGAGCAGGTGGAGATCAGAAGAGAGATTTTACATTTCATCAGAAATAGTGTCTGGTTTTTGATGTTAAACAAACGAAAAAACACCCTCTTTATTTTTCCTGATGAGGGAAAGATGGCAATCATTTTACAATTCTCGAGAATCAAATTTAAGTGTTTCATTACGATGAAGCCATCTTTCACGGATCACTCCAGAAAGATATGAATTTTCTAACCTGCTGAGCACATCCAATAAGCTTAACTGTATGATCACAACCTGAAGACAAAAGACTTCTAAATGGTCCTCACTCTATGGGTTCAGACTTATTTTTCATTTCTTACCATTTATAGTGCCTGAAATATTTAAAGTAAGTTATGAGGTCTTAAAGTATAAAGCACTCCTTATAAAAGACTGTTCTTCACTAATAAGTGAATGTAATTTTTCTAACACTGTGGAATAAAATATTCATAATGGATTAATGTGAAATGATAGAGACACAATTAAATGTAATTTCTCTTTATTAAAATTGATGTAGGATATTGGGCTCAGATAGGCACACTCTAATGGAAAATCTGAATGTAGCAGGGCATAAAACACATTACTTTCTTACAGTCCTAAAGCGTAAGAGCGAGTGTGTGCTAAAGTCCATAGGCAGATCCATTTACTCATTGGCCTTAGTATGAGAAAATTAAAGCTCAGACCCATTAGGTAACATGGTCCCTATTATAATAGCACCATTTAGTAAACCAGAGCACCAGAGTCACTGATCTGATGATGTCTGTGTTAATATCCACATTAATTCTTGTACTGACAACCTGGGATCTTCTTGCCTTACAGAGTCTGTTAGTACATGGATAGTTGCATGTTGACCTTGGGTAGACATGGATGATTTCTAATACGGCTGATTTCTATTGACATGGGATTTGAGAAGAGAAAGGTACGCACCTTAATAGCAACAAACTCGACACTTTCTATCACTCCTTAGTACTAATAAACTAAAGGCAATGATATAGTCACTGATCATTTACCTTCACAAAATATGAGGCTCAGGCTCAGAAAACCTAAGAAGTAACCTCCAGAGATTATTATAAAACAGGACGGTTGTTAGTCAAACCCTTATGATCAAGCCTGTCTAAAGGCTCATTTCAAATTCTGCCCTTCAGTGGGAGATGAGGATAGAATCACTGCAACTCAAAGAGCCATCATAGACCCTGGTCTCCGGCAGGCCCACAGAGAACACCACAATCCATGCAAAGTTGGCGTATCAAGGATATTGCCAAGTAACTAATTCTCATCTGAGAAGCCCATTATCCCAGAAGGGAACCAGTTTTTAAGAATTTTCAGATTTACCTTATAACCTCACCTCAGTTTCCTTAGAATTTCACCTCCTAAGGGATTATGGATTGACTCATCACTTGAAATTAAAAACCCTCTGTTACAGAACAATAAATTGTGACCCTCTTCTAGGAACCAGCAAAGACCTTGGACTTCTGCTTCCCTCCTGCTCCATATTTTTTAACCTGCAAGTCTTTGTGCCTGAGTTATTTTTACACTTTGGGCGCCTTGTTACACATTTTCACCAATGACAATCGTACTTCATTATCCGAGGCTTATATCCAATGCTGTCTTCTCCAAGAAGCCAAATAAAAAATCACTGTCCTTCCTAAATTTCTCTCCTGGTTCCTCCCTTCCTTTCTTTTCTCTTTTTAATGAATATTTCTTTGTGAATTGCCTGTTTAAAACTCTGGCTCAGTTTTCTATTGGGTTGTTCAAGAGGCCTTTCTTTATACCCCCAAAGCATATATAACTTCTTCCTGCTTTAGATGATTGCACAAATGTTAACTCTTGTCAGGCAATCATGATAAATCATTTTGTGTCAAGGCATTTATATAATTGCCTGAACTCACCTACAAGACCTTACAGAATGCTTACAACAGAAACCATGCTCATTTGTTATGTACTCCACGAGGATCCCAAGCAATGCCTAATATTAAAGCCTTCAAATCAGTATATGTGCTGGCAACCCATCATTTGTAAGATGATTTTTATTTCTAAAAAACATAACATAGTGAGACTTTGTAAGAAAGGACTTTGAGGCTCGGCGCCTGTGGCTCAATCGGCTAAGGCGCCAGCCACGTACACCTAAGGTGGCGGGTTCGAATCCCCAGCCCGGGCCCGCCAAACAACAATGATGGCTGCAACCAAAAAATGGCCGGGCGTTGTGGCGGGTG
>CAUYQV010043628.1:0-23928 GCA_963574575.1 Galagoides demidoff | reverse complement strand
GGCTCAAGTGGCTAAGGTGCCAGCCACATACACCTAAGGTGGCAGGAGTTCGAATCCAGCCCGGGCCCACCAAACAACAATGATGTCTGCAACCAAGAAAAATAGCCAGGGGTTGTGGCAGGCACCTGTGGTCCCAACTACTTGGGAGGCAGAAGCAGGAGACTCACTTGAGCCCAGGAGTTGGAGGTTGCTGTGCGCTGTGATACCACGGCACTCTACCCAGGGGGACAGCTTGAGGCTCTGTCTCAAAAAAAAAAGTAACATGTTCATAATAGAAAATTAGAAAACATAAATATGCTTTATATTTGATTTATTTTTAAGGTCAGTGAAGTTTAATACAGCAGTTATTAAAGAATAAACATCCCAAGAAGATGAAAGTAAATTTAGTGGCTGAGAGATACATGTTTAGGAGATATTCCTCCTGCATTATTTTTGTTGTTTGGTGCAGCTTCTGTTTTATTTGCATGTACAATTTAAAATAATGAAAACATTTTGGGGGATTATTAATACAATGTTCCTACTATAAGAGTTTTTTTTAATTTAAATTGAGATAATTATAATGAATTTTCTAATGAGAAGACTTTTGAAATGTTAACTTTTTCTCAATTATTAAACTAATTTTCCCTTTCTCATTAATGTAGCTCTCAAAAGGCAGAGTTTATATAATAGTCCATTCAACTCTGTGAGTTACTCAAGTCCGTACAGTCCAAATGCCAGCAGCCCACACAGCAGTGGCTTCAACTCTCCATCCTCCACCCCAGCACGACCTCCCACAGTGAGACAGCTCCTACTCCCTGGAAATTCAGGTAAGGTGAAAACAAAATGTAGTAATTAAGGAATGATTCTTAACTTACTGCACTACCTCAAAAAAGGACTTACTCATCAAGAACATCTTACTTATGAAATTTTTAACTGGTTAGAGAAAATATTGAGGACCTATTCTGCACCAAATATCATCCCAAACACCATGGGTACAGAGACAAGCCAGTACGTTAACATGCATAAAATTTCTTTTAAAAAGTTTTCAAATCTGGCTTAAATGTAGGCACAAGCTTGATTCTTTTAGATCCTTATTGAACAGCCTGATTGGGTTCCAAAACAAACCTACAGAGTTAAAAGTAAAAGCCCTTCATAGGAATTTTAATAAGCTTTGATCTGCAATTAAATAACCATATGAGGGTGTATGTGAATGTGCTGAGAGAGTGGAGGGGGCTGCAAGTGGTGTGGGAGGGACAGGTGGCTGTGAGACAGGGCAGGTGTCCTGTCTGGCCGTGACTGAGACTCTGTAGCTCACTGTGCTGCTTCAGCATTCAGGCGGGAGGTGCCACACTCTTGTGGTCATGACTAATTATTATAGTTGCTTTAGAAATTAAGGTATTATTACTTTCTGAACCCTGTTTTAAAAAGAAAAAGAGGAAACTAAGGTGTTATTAACCACCTCAAATTTTGACCTGTGTTCTCCCTAGTCCTGTGACTATTGACATGCTCTTTGCTTAGTACCGCATGTATTGGTGGTTATTTGCTGTTTATTTCACCTCTGACAGTGTAACAGTACAAAGTTTAATCTGCAGTATCTGTTTAAGGAATTTGATTTACACATTATTGTAGCCTACCTTGCAATACTTTTTTCTCTATTATGTAGACTACACTCTTTTCAGTTATAATATAGAGATTAATTATTTTGTATTTTTCCTGTTCTCCTTAAATGCCTTTCATGTTGGAGCAGACTCTTATGCTGAAGAATTCTGGAAAGCACCTATATTAGAAATATTAGTGATAGTATTGGGATTTTACTGTTTTTCAGTACAAGCTGGTGATCTGATGAAACGATTTCCTTAGAAACAAGTTAGACTCTTTTGGACATGTATATTCTTTATTCTCTGGCCTGTTTTCTGTCTCCCATTTGGTTTAGAATGATAAATTACTCTTTTTAATCTAGTCATTTTTAAAATCCCATTTCTTGTGCTTCACTATAAACTTCAGAGAACTCTGGGTACCCGATGCTAATTGGGCAGAGCAATTTTGTAAACATGGCATGTTATAGGAGAAATGAGCCTAGTGTTCTTTTTTTGGTGTGTGCTAGATCTTTAAGAAATCTAATTTTCTTGAAATTAGTTTTGTTTCTATTCAGAGAGAGATGAGGTGTTTGTTAATGACTAAATTTGGGAGGAGTTAACACTACTTCCTAAGTTCATCTGTGTATAGACCAGTTTAACTGGCTGTCTTGTACAAATTGAAATCCTCTGATGTGTAGTTATTGAACACCAACCGCTTGGCAGGTACTGTGTTGAAAAGCTTCATTGTTGCCTAAGATAATAGGGAAGTTATACTTGAATGAAGTGTTTTGTCTTTATGCCATAGTACATCAATAGTTCTATGAGTCTATAATTCTCATCTTTCTTTTTTTTTGGAGACAGAGCCTCAAGCTGCCCCCTGGGTAGAGTGCTGTGGCACCACAGCTCAAAGCAATCTCCCAACTCCTGGGCTCAAGCGAGTCTCCTGCCTCAGTCTCCCAAGCAGCTGGGACCACAGGCACCCACCACAACACCTGGCTATTTTTTGGTTGCAGCCATCATTGTTGTTTGGCAGGCCCGGGCTGGATTTGAACCCGCCACCTTAGGTGTATGTGGCTGGTGCCTTAGCCACTTGAGCCACAGGCGCCGAGCCTCTCATTTTTCTTAATGAGATCAATTTCTAATTTCAGGGAGTTTTTTGTATTGTTTTGTTTTTTGAGAGAGAGTGTCACTTACTCGCCCTGGGGTTGAGTACCATGATGTCGTAGTTCACAATAACCTCAAACTCTTTTTCTTTCTTTTTTTTTTGAGACAGAGTCTTAAGCTGTCACCCTGTGTAGAGTGCTGTGGCGTCACAGCTCACAGCAACCTCAAACTCTTGGGCTTAAGAGATCATCTTGCCTCAGCCTCCCAGGTGGCTGGGACTACAGGTGCCTGCCACAACACCTGGCTGTTTTTTAGGTTATAGTTGTTACTATTGTTTGGCAGGCCTGGGTGGATTCAAATCTGCCAGCTCCCATGTGTGTGGCTAGCCGCTTGAGCTACAGGCGCTGAGCCAAACTCTTTTTTTTTTTTTTTTTTTTGAGACAGAGTCTCACTGTGTCACCCTCAGTAGAGTGCTATGGCGTCACAGCTCACAGCAACCTCAAACTCTTGAGCTTACGCAATTTTCTTGCCTCAGCCTCCCAAGTAGCTGGGACTACAGGCACCCATCACAACATCCAGCTATTTTTTTTGTTATTGTAGTTGTCATTGTTGTTTTTAGCAGGCCTGGGCTGGGTTTGAACCCTCCAGCCCTGGCGTACATGGCCAGTACCCTAACCACTGAGCTGTGGGCACCAAGCCAACCTCAAACTCTTGGACTCAAGTGATCATCTTACCTCAGTCTCCCAAATAGCTGGGATTATAGGTGCCTGCCACACACCTGGCTAATTAATTTCAGGGATTTTTATAAACAGAAAAGGCAGAATAATAATGAATTGAATCAGAGAATATAATATTAAGTTAATCACAACAGGCATTTATTCAACATTTGTCTTACCAAAGTCTGAATTTTTTTTTTTAAGGTAACTTGAAAAGCTCATCAGACAGAAATCCTCCTCTCAGTCCTCAGTCCTCTATAGATAGTGAATTAAGTGCTTCAGAATTAGATGAAGATTCAATTGGATCCAATTATAAGCTAAATGATGTAACTGATGTGCAGATTCTAGCCCGGATGCAGGAAGAAAGTAAGTATTTTAATTGTTAAAAGTTGAGGTTTTCAACTACTGCATAATTTTTCTGTGGGTATTAAATATGTCTTTAGGTGTTGTGGGAATAGTAATGTACGTACAGTAGAAATACTGCAAGGGACATCTCAGAGGCTCAGTCAACACATGCACCTGTTTGTCAGTGACTTGTTTCCAGAGTCCATTTCACACAGAGCATCTTCTCAGTGTGAGGGCAAAGAAAGGTGGTTATGCTCTACTTGTGTCCTGTGTGTTGCCTGCACCGTACTCAAGGAATTATCATTCCATTATTCTTGTGCTTTTCTGTAAACTGGATGTTTCTCATGTTTTTTTAGTTGCTCCTCTAAGGAGCCTTTTTACAAATATTTTTTCTTTTCACTTTCCTGTTTCACATGAACTTTCAATACAACAGATAATATTTGATGCAATAAAGTATAGGCACTTTATAAGGGCCCCAAACTATTATGATAGCTAAGGTTTTTTTTCACACCTCAAGAACCAGTTTTTGCCCACATGGTGGCAAGTATCACCTCAGTAAAGAATGTGAGATACAAACTATAAGAAAGACCTTGGTGAGAAAGTTGGAATTCTGACATGACATTAAATGAAGCATGTGATGCTTTGCAGTGTAATCCTTGAAACTTTTTCAGTCATAGATACCTTTGAAAATCCAATAAAAATTATGATCTCTGTCATCGCTAAAATGTTGATATGCAAGAATTTTTCATACCTTTTCAAGGGTTCATGGCTGCCCACCCTGGCTCCTGTCTGAAGGTGGTAGTATTCTTACCTGTGTATTTTATTAGGAGATACTGTCTCCTAATCACTCTAAAGTGATCCCTTTAACCTCTACAATGAAAAAAGTCTATGAAACACACATACATTTCAGAATGTTGACAATTGGCTGAGGGTAATGGAACATTGTTGTAATTAGTTCAAAAACTTTCTGTTGATTGTATATAAAATAGGTCATTTCTTTAAATATATAGTAAGTTTTATCAAGCTATAACATTTATTAAGAACCTGCATAGTGTTTCTTACCCTGCTGATTCATTTCCCATTCCATACAGCTTTCCCTAGAAAGATTGCTTTATTCATCTTTAGCTCTAAAAACTAATGACAAGGTACCCCTGTCTTTAATTCACTCCTCACCAAGACTGGTTTTGTCAGCTAGTGAGGAATTTGTTACTATCACAGGTATGAAAGGAGAAAAAAGAATGCTGCCTGACTCTGTATCTTAGAATAAACCCACCTTACTTCTTCTTTGAACCTTGACTTAAACCCAGTATTTTATTTTATTTATTTTTTTATTTTTTGAGACAAAGCCTCAAGCTGTCTCCCTGGGTAGAGCGCTGTGGCATCACAGCTCACAGCAACCTCCAACTCCTGGGCTCAAGCAAGTCTCCCAACTCTGCCTCCCAAGTAGCTAGGACTACAGGCGCCTGCCACAACGCCTGGCTATTTTTTTTTTTTTTTTGGTTGCAGCCGTCATTGTTGTTTTGGTGGGCCCAGGCTGGATTCGAACCTGCCACCTTAGGTGTATGTGGCTGGCACCTTAGTCACTTGAGCCACAGGCGCTGAGCCCCAGTATTTTATTAGAAGCTCTATAAGCTTTTTGCTGTAAGTTTTGTATTGTGTTTTCATAACAGATGATAGAAATTTTAGCCTTACTTTAATCTTTTGTAAACCATACACATGCATGAATATTTTTCTAGTGAATAAAAAAGAAAAGATCCTAAAAACGTATGTAATACTTCCTTGAAAATGACAACTTTTTTATTATAAAAAGGTGATTTACCTTTTTACAACACTGTTTTCCTCCAGGTTTTTGTAACAGGTTACCTGCTCAAGTTCTTGAGTGATTGTGACTTCCTTAGGTTCCCTTTATAAGTGGAAAGGCTGCCCTGGGAACTGGAATTTTTTTTTTTTCCTAAAATAGTACTTTTTTTTACTAGTCTGTTGAATTTTGTTAGATGGCGTTAGTGCCATGTTTGGTGTCTTATCAGAGATGATAAGTAACTTGTCAGTTACTACTGTGATTTCCAAACCAACCAGAGAGCTAAGGGGACTCTAGGAATGTTCAAAGATAGAGAATCACTCTGTGAACTATGGTGAATGCACTGTCTGTCTGTGAGTACATGACTGAAACTTTGAATACTATTCTGTAACAGATCTTTCTGACCAGATTGCCAATAGTTAGCAGGACTTGCTCAAAATATTACCTAAATTTTATACTTTTGCATTATAATTTGTTTCTTCTTTGAATATATTATGTATAAACATGCATTTTTGTTCTAGAAGCATCTATAACATTTGAAGGGCTCCTAAAGTTGCTTGAGTGTTTTTGAAGGTAACATAGGGGACTATTTTGAAAATTTTACTTGAAGACTTAGAATTTAAACTTGTTTTATTGAAGTCTCTTGGGTAATGAAGCAATTGAGATTTCATTTATGCTTCAATACTGAACATACCTAAGAGTAGGTTAATCGTTTCTTTGGTACTTTATCATTTTCATGAATAACATTACTTCAGGGTTTAAGTATGCAAGGAAGCTTATGTGCTCACTGATCTATTCTTTTCACTTGTTTTCCCTCAATGGTTCTTTAATATTAGTCTCAAATTTTGATTACTGTCTTTAAGGGTAGAAATTTTTTTTTTTTTTTTGTAGAGACAGACTTACCCTGGGTAGAGTGCCTAGGCATCACAGCTCACAGCAACCTCTAACTCCTGAGGTAATATTCTTGCCTCAGACTCCCGAGTAGCTGGGACTACGGGCACCCTCCACAATGCACTATGCCCAGCTATTTTTATGTTTCAATTTGGCCAGGATCAGGGAGTGTGAACCCCCCACCCTAGGTATATAGGGCCAGTGCCCTACCCACTGAGCCACAGGCATCACCCAGAAATATGTTTTAATTTATGATTTGTACTGTGTAATTTAGATTTCCCATCCAAGGACGAATCTTGAAATTGGTCAGACCTTTATAAAGTTTTGTTCCATTTAAAAATAACCTTCAGGCTCAGCGCCTGTGGCTTAAGAAGGCACCAGCCACATACACCTGAGCTAGTGGGTTCGAATCCAGCCTGGACCTGCCAAACAACAATGAGGGCTACAACCAAAAAAAAAAAAAATAGCTGGGCATTGTGGCAGGCGGCTGTAGTCCCAGCTACTTGGGAGGCGGGGGCAGGAGAATTGCTTGAGTCCAGGAGGTAGAGGTTGCTGTGAGCTGTGATGCAATGGCACTCTACCCAGGGCAACAACTTGAGGCTCTGTCCCAAAATAAATAAATAAATAAATAAATAAATAAATAAAAATAACCTTCAGATGAAGCTTATGCATTCTTATATGGGACGATGTCTAAAAGTGGGAAAGGGAGGTTTCCTTTATACCTGATATTTCTACTTGACTTTCCCAGTGGTAACCCTTTACTTTTAAATTTTTTTTTTTGAGACGGAGCCTCAAGCTATCCCCCTGGGTAGAGTGCTCTGGCATCACAGCTCAGAGCAAACTCCAACTCTTGGGCTCAAGCCAGTCTCCTGCCTCAGCCTCCCAAGTAGCTGGGACTACAGGCGCCCGCCACAACGCCTGGCCATTTTTTGGTTGCAGCCATCAATGATGTTTGGCGGGCCCCGGCTGGATTTGAACCCGCCACCTTAGGTGTATGTGGCTGGCGCCTTAGCCGCTTGAGCCACAGGCGCTGAGCCTTTACTTTTAAATTTTGAGAATATTTAAATGTTTAAAAATGTAATTTAAAAAATAATATTTTTTGTTACCAGGTCTCCGGCAAGAGTATGCAGCGACCACATCTCGGCGCAGTTCTGGCTCTTCCTGCAATTCTACCAGGCGGGGCACTTTCAGTGATCAGGAGCTTGATGCACAGAGTCTAGACGATGAAGATGACAACATGCATCATGCCGTGTACCCTGCTGTGAACAGGTTTTCACCATCACCGCGCAATTCACCTCGGCCCTCACCTAAGCAGTCACCCAGAAATTCTCCTCGCTCACGATCTCCTGCTCGGGGAATAGAATATAGCAGAGTGTCCCCACAGCCTATGATTAGCCGCTTACAGCAACCTCGTCTTTCACTTCAAGGCCATCCCACAGATTTACAGACAAGCAATGTCAAAAATGAAGGTAAAACATAGCAGATTTTACTAATATTGGAATGTTTCTGGAAAAAAGTTGTCCTTAATATTTCAATTAAAAAGTGATACAATTTTTACTAAGATTTTGTATTTCATTTAAGTAAATCAAGAGTTTAGTCAAGCTTACCATTTTATTAATAGTGAATTAATGCAAAAATAAAGGAGAAATTGAATTTAATCTTACTTTGTCACTTTTTTTTTGAGACAGAGTCTCACTTTGTCACCCTGGGTAGAGTACTATGGCGTCATAGCTCATAGCAACTTCAAACTCTTGGGCTCAATTAATCCTCTTGCCTCAGCCTCCCAAGTAGCTGGGACTACAGGCACCCACCAAATACCTAGCGATTTTTAGAGACAGGGTCTCGCTCTGGCTCAGGCTGGTCTCGAACTCCTGAGCTCAAGCAATCCACCCACCACAGCCTCCCAGAGTGCTGGGATTATAGGCGTGAACCACCACACCTAGTCCTTTACTTGGTTATGTTACTGTTACTTTTCCTTTATTTTACTCATAAAGTTACCCATATATAGGTTTTTATTTATACAATTTGTGGTTCTCTTCAAGAGTTGGTTCTCTTATTCTACTCAATTATAGACTGTGGGCCGAGAATTTTATTTTTGAAATATGATACTTCCTGTTTTCTCTTCTGAAATATACAGAAGTTTTGATTTTTGAATGTTAATGAATATTTTAAATTCTTCTATGTGAAAGAATTTTTCTTAATTAAAATTTTATTGTTTAGAAAAACTAAGACGCAGTCTTCCAAACCTGTCCCGAACATCTAATACACAAATTGACTCAGTGAAAAGCAGCAGAAGTGACTCAAATTTTCAAGTGCCAAATGGAGGAATACCTCGCATGCAACCTCAGGCTTCAGCCAGTAAGTATCTTTCTTAGGTTTTTATGTATCAGTTATGAAATGGAAGATGAAAATTATAGATAATTTATGCTGAATAGCTATATTAAGCTTAGCTGTAGTAAAATTTAGTGTTTATTGGTATAAGATAATCGTAGTTATATTAAAATTTAAAATTTGTCCCTACAAGATAACCAATTCCATTAATATTTTTATTTGTATAAAACTCCAGTCTCTCTAGAATTTTAAAATAACCAGACTCTAGCTATTTAAAAAATAAAAGATAGGTTTAACTTTTGCTTTTAGATTCCAAAATATATATCCCTTAGTGGGTACTTAAATTTTCTTTAATAACCATCACTTTTTTAATATCTAAATTATTTTCTTATTATATATATTTTTAGAGTACTTTGTGTTCCAGATAAGCAATTCATTATTCAGACTTGTGTTAAGTCTATTATTGACATTGGGTTTTTATAGTTCTTTCTTTCCAGAACAAAAGTATATCATGAGAACACTTATGAAATTTTTGGTTTTGGTTTGATTGATTTTTCTGTGTCTGCTAAAGATATTTTTATGAAAAAATATATTAAATCAGTATGTGTGCCAAATTAACCCAAGATCCTAATCCTGCTTATAACATAGATTAAAATTTGAGATACTAAATTGCCAGAAAACCATCATTTTTTAATAATTCATCAGGATTTCTCTGTTTAAATTTCTTTTGGAAAATACTAGAGTTTAAACTTTAAAGCAGGGAAGCTGAGTTTGGGAATTATCAAAAAACCCATGGTTATAGATTATGATTTTTCTGGTAAGGTTTGATGATTAAATAGTAACTATGAATGTGACAAATCTTTCTAAATGGAGGAAATTTTTAAAATTCAATTATTTCTAATGAATATTTGAGTTTTTATTTTCTAACAAACATGCTCATGCTAAGTATGCTAAATAAACATACTCATTTCTCCTGTAGCAGAAACCTCACATTCTGCAGTATTACACCTTAAAAATGACAGGATTTGTAGGGGTAGGGAAAATAATATTGGAATAGATCACTGAAAACCCAAGCAGCTTTTTTATGGAGCATTGGTAAAAACAATAATGATCTTTTAAAAATACTAACATTGTTAAAAGGATGTTAAATCCTTAAAAAATAAAATAAAATTCTCCAGCATATATAGGACTTCATTTTTTTACAAAGAGTTAAAGGTAATGTGATGGAAAGGAAGAGTTGAGACTGTTGAGTTAAGGAGACACACAACATAAACAGGAGAAAGAATCATGCAGTGAGGACTTCTGAGGCAAATGGGTGAAACTAAGCCAAGAAGTGATAATGGGAATAAATGGGCATGTATACATGAATGTACAAGATCATTAAAAAAGAACCCTTTTGGGCGGCACCTGTGGCTTAGTGAGTAGGGTGCTGGCCCCATATACCGAGGGTGGTGGGTTTGAACCCGGCCCTGGCCAAACTGCAACAAAAAAAATAGCCAGGTGTTGTGGTGGGCACCCATAGTCCCTGCTACATGGGAGGCAGAGGCAAGAGAATCTCCTAAGCCCAGGAGTTGGAGGTTGCTGTGAGCTGTGACGCTGCAGCACTCCACTGAGGGTGATAAAGTGAAACTCTGTCTCTAAAAATAAAAAAAAGAAGAAAGCTTTCCAGAAATTATTGCTTATTAACTAGGACAGATATTAGCATAGCCAAAACAATTTTGAGTTATCATGGTTATTTCTATGACCTGTAAATATTCAGTATGCATCGCTTATATCCCACAGCTCTTACCAGTCCTGTATGTGAGCTGTGAGACACAGGGAGGCCCACTCACTCAAGCCCTTGTAGGGACACAGGGAGACCCATTCACTCAGGCCCTTGTAGGGACACAGGGAGGCCCATTCACTCAGGCCCTTGCTGTGGTACCATCAGTGAGCTTGAAGTGAGAGCCATGATGTGTTCCTGCATTTTCTCAAGACTGTGAGAAGTAGTAATGCCAATAGGGGATTATTGACTGTTCATTTATAATTTCTTTATTGAGTAATTAAAATGTTGAAGGTACTCAGTTCTTTAATTCTTTTACAGTCTTCCTTCGCTCTTTTGTCTTTAGCCAACTTCATATACTTTATGTGAAGATGGTGTTAATGGTGGGTCAAAAATCAATAGGCTAGGAAAAAACACATTTGAATCAAAATAATTTCTGTGATATAGTGACAATTTTTTCTTATTTACCAGTTGTATATGGTGATATTTATATTCAGAAATTCACATTATGTAATTAATGTATAATCCTGTTTTCACAAAACAGTGCTGTGAAAGGAGGTATAGTTATGAACACATTTTACAGATTACAAATTAAAGCTTTAAGTCAGTGGTTCTTAACCTTCCTAATGCCACGGCCCTTTAATACAGCAAGTTAGAATTAAAACCCATGTTGAAAGAGCTCGAGAGCCCAAGTTCATCTAGAGAGATTTGTCATATCTATGGTTTTGTACCAAAGTATAAAAATTATTCTGGAATATAATTTCTATTTTTCCTGAGATCTAAAACTCTAAAGCACAGTGGAAAATTATACCTAAGGATTTGGATGCTACATTTATTCAGCTTGATCTATATGAGAACACGTTCTTGTACCAAATTGAACTTTAAACTTAGTATTCCGGTTGTGTGATTAATACTAAACTCTGTACGAGTGCCATTATGATACTTATTATGATAGTTGTAAATGGTATGTAGACCAGGAATTCACAAAACTTTAAAAATGAAGGTAGGAGTAGAATTTCAACTCTGTTATACCTGAAACATTGAGTGATAGGTTTTGTGCCTTTGGAAACCAGCAAATTAAGTTAATGTGATACTTGAGAATATCCTCTTTAAGGCTTATTTTCCCCAATATACTTGACTGATAAGAACACCCACAATATTAATGCAGCAAGAAAGAAGAGTTTTACATCATTAAGAAGATTAAGTAATAAAACTCACATATATTATAAGCCATGATTTTATAGCATTTGTGCTTGGCTTTCAAAGATGCTTTTAATTTTAGTTGGAATTGTTAAGTTCTCTATTTCTCCACTTTACATGGTAAATCTCCAAACAGTTTCCCAACTATTCATTAAAACCAGCTACAAACCTTTTTATCTCATCCCCTTATACATACTGTTCATTTGAACTAGTTTAGCATGTCAGAGCTTTATGGAAATGAAAAGTAATTCTTCACAAAATAAGAAGAAAAATGAAAAAGTTGGGAACCTAGGATAAAAATATTAATAGAAAGATGTATTGGCTGTGTCTTAAACTGTATTATAATTATCTTCTCTAGTGTTAAAATTACCATTGTATAATTATAATCACTTACCTTGGAATTTTTTTCTGTGTAAGTGAATTATTTTTCCTTTTCCCCCAGTTGATAATTAAGGAAAACATATAAGGAAAATAAAACAGAATTCTAATCACTAATTTACATTTAAGCAGAAAATATGTATGCAGTTTCACAATGGTGTATTTCAGTATTTGAATAATGTCCAGGCAGAAAAGCAGTAAGGTACCATCCTCCTTTTCAGTTGTATATATTTGTTTATGGTTCTGTCTGTATTAAAGCTTATTTACAATTAAAATGTCACAAATATTTTAGTGTGGAATTAGACTAGTCTCAAAAATGTATTTGGAAAGTAGCAAATTCTGACATTAACAAGTTTAAAATGTAATACTCTACTTTGTGAAAATATTTAAAGCTTTTGGTTGAATGTTAGTATATCACAAAGCAAAAAATGTTATTGATTTTTCTTGAAATTTTAAGTATATCTTTGATGTATAAATATATGTTTTATTACTTTTAGTATAGTTTTCACAGTAGCCCTTTTATTTTGATGTGTAATTGTGTACAAATATTACAGCAAGTTTTATACATGAATTGATATTTTCTATTTTTTTGTGTAAACTTCAGTCATTAGTGTAATAGATGTTGCATTTTGTTTTCTTTTAAGCGTTTATTTTTTTCAGCTCTTTAATGGTAAAGCTTTGGTTCTTCCTTGCTGGTCTGCATGAACCTAACTTTGCAAGGCTGCTCTTCTTCCACCAAGGGGATCACTTCTCTTGCCTTGTTACTGTGCCAATCACTATTTTATATATGCTTACTTGCTGTGGCTGCATTATTGTGGATGCTGCATTCAAATATGAGTATCACGAGAATTAGAACATTTTCATTTTTATAGCTATTACCAATTTTGGACATTTATATTTGGAAAATGTAACTTAAAAAGTTTAAGAAAACCAGAGCATTGCAGAGGTCATGGATACATGGAATTTTTTCAGTTTCTTCAGTTAAAGGAAGGGATATTTGTCAGGGGCAGCTTTTTTTTAAAGGCTAATGTTCTGCTTTCTAAGACTACTAGACAACAGATCTAGGAGAAAGTTCAGTTTTCAGAGAAACACAGAAGTATTGGCTCAGAAATAAGGAAAGGACAAGGAGAAAAACTTAAGACAATCTACTTATTAAAAAAAAAGACCCCAATTTGGTTATCATAAATATTTGAAGTACTTGCACATGTGTTACCTATTTGAAACCTAACAAATATTCACTTACTTTTATGTAAAGAGAGCAGAGATCCATATAAATTATATGAGTCGTACAAAGTCATGTAACTAGAAAAGTGGCAGAAGCAAGGCAATGACTCCTTCCTCCCAACTCCTGACTCTGCTGATTTCCTAACCGCGGTTATTTGGATTATATCATGCTGACCTAATTGCAAATGAATAGGAATCTTGGAAAGTATTCTTGGATGACTCTGTTGGAGCATGATTTGAAATTGAACCGTAAGGTTTTTGTGAATTACCTCCAAAAAAGTATACCGTAGACCAAGGCATGTGGGATCAGCCTTCTACTTTGGACTCTCCCTGGAGGGAGAGAGTGTGCGGGGCAGTTGTCAGCTAATGTACAGCCTCCGTGCTCTGAGGCCCCTGGGAAAGGAATTCTCATCCAGATTTCTCTCTCTACTGATACACTACAGGATTACACTTGAATTTTTTACATAATTTTAAACATGAATTGAAATAAATAAGTCATGATAAATATGTGTAATGGGGTCTAATCTCAAGAATAAATAAAATTTTTTAGGACATCTGTTTAATAATAGTGTCATGATGTTGGGTCAATTAATAATCACAGGGAGATTTTATAGTTTTTCTGGTATTTCCCCTGGGAAACTGATTTGAATACACCTGAGGTGGGGACCCAGCCACTCTCTTTTTGGAAATATCTCAACTGATTCTGAGACATACTCAAGTTTGGAGAACTTCTGGATTAGACCCTGTGCAAGACCTTGAATGCTTATGTTAGGGTTCTGGGTTTTATTCACTAGTCAGTCACTGGTGTGTTCCTTAGTTATTTGTGATGTTAATTTACAAGCTAGGAATAGAAATGCGAATAAGATAACCCTACTTTCCAGTAGCAGGATATGATGGGCAGGAAAGTCAGTGAGAGCTGAAGAGAGGCATTAAACTCAGCACTGTGAAGGAGTTTCAGGAGAGATATTAGTATTAAAAGATAGCTCAGGAGGAGCTTATATGAGTTACCAAATGAGTAAAAGACATACACGTTTTCCTACCATCAGGATTAGTAGTGAAAAGTCTTGAGAATGGCAGCCTGATGACGGTGGTTTTGTATAACCAAGGTTTGGATACATGATGAGTGAGGGACAGGGTATAGTGATGAGAGGAGAGCTATAGGCTGTAAGAGTTTCCAAATAGCATGGTCAGGAACATGAATTTCATTCTCTAGGCGGGAGGAGCCAGGGTACAATTTTAATCAAAGTTGCTTCTTAGAAAGTTCACTTTGATGTCAATATGGAGAATGGATTAAGTGAAGAAAGACTGGAAACCATTTAGAAGGCTGCTGTTGCATAATTGGACAAAGAACTGAAGATCTGAACAAAGGTGATAAGAGCTGGATGCATTCTTTTAAAGTCAAGTAGAAGATATATGATACGGTGACACTAAGAATATTGGAAATGGAGAGTGAGAGAGTGTTAAACGGTGACTCTGAATGAAAGTTTGTAATCAGTAAGAGGTTTAAGCCAGATGTCATAAGACTGTGGGACAGGGGTGTTGACCCAGCAGTAATTAATGCTTGTTCACAGCAGCGTATGCTTACTTAGTACTTAGCACCCAAACAAGATATTTTTTAACATCCACTCTTTTTTTTGAGACAGGAGCCTCAAGCTATCCCCCTGGGTAGAGTGCTGCGATATCACAGCTCATAGCAACCTCCAACTCCTGGGCTCAAGCGAGTCTCCTGCCTGAGCCTCCCAAGTAGCTGGGACCACAGGCGCCCACCACAACGCCCGGCTATTTTTTGGTTGCAGTCGTCGTTGTTTTGGCAGGCCTGGGCTGGATTTGAATCTGCCACCTTAGGTGTATGTGGCTGGCGCCTTAGCCACTTGAGCCACAGGTGCCGAGCTCATCCACTCTTTTTGACAAAATTATGTTCTGTAAGAACCACAAAATGAGTTATAGTAGTTATGGCCAGGAAAAAATGCAGACATTGAAAATATTCTTCTTTTGAACTTTATATAATTGTCAATAAGAAATAATAAAATGAACATAACAGTACAAAAAAAGTTAATAATTTTAAATTACATGGATCTTTTTTTTAAAGAAGTTTTTTTACATATTGAACTGTCACGGTAATGAATACGTGTATTACAGTTCTAGTCAGTAACTTCAGAATTGATACTGTAGCCAGATTTGTCAGTCTGTCTTCACTCATATTGGATGGATAAACAAATACTATGTTTTAAAGTTTTGTTTAATGAAGCAACTGCTATGCAAATAGAGAAAGTCTTCAATGTTAAGGATGAGTTCTGCAGAGATTCATAAAATCTCATTGTATAGTAGATTCTAGAAATTGCCCCATGATCTGTGTCCCTTTTTTGAGGGACAAGTCTAATGAATTTTAAATGTCTTCAAAGTTGAAAATTTTTATTTTATTTAATTTACTTATTTTTTTGAGACAGAGTCTCATTTTGTCACCCTCCTTAGAGTCCTATGGCGTCACAGCTCACAGCAACCTCAAACTCTTGGGCTTCAGCGATTCTCTTGCCTCAACCTCCCGAGTAGGCCCAGGACATGTTCAAACCCACCAGCCCCAGTGTATGTTACCAGCAAGCTACGGGCTCCAAGCCCAAAGTTGAAAAATTTTAAAAGTAAGCTCAAAGTCACATATAATTACAGAATTGAGGTAATTCACAATTTCTTTCATTGACTTTACAATCACTGTACCATTGTTATTTATTTCTAAGGTGTTTAAATATGGTAATGTAGTGTACCACAGGGGTGGGGGCACACAGCTCAAGTAAGCTTGAGTGATTCAAATTCCTATGAATTTGCTTTTGAAAGAAATGTATATAGCTGAATCCGCCTGTGCCAAGGGAGACTATAATTGAGAGTTCTCCTAATTGAATTTCACATAAAATGCAGTGTTTATTAAAGGGTAAATAATAAAATGTGCTAATTTAAAGCTTACATATATTATTAAAGCTCACCAGTAACTGCATCTGTTATTTATATTGTTTATAACAAACACCAGGTATTTTTCAGGGAGGAGTGTTTTATTATTGGTGTTGGGTTTTTGTTTTTTGGGATTTTTTTTGTGGGGCATGATGATAATGGAAAGCAGACCAAGTTGGCTTTATTTTTGTTCATAATCCCTACAGACAGTACACCACTCATTCCCTACAGTCGGTGGGGTGGGCAGTGCTCTCACCACTTTTCTCTCTCATAGGTACACTGTTCTGATCCAGAGACACTCCTCTGATCCATAAACAGGGTGAGGAAGGTCTCAATTAAGTATTTAGGAGACAGCTCCTTACAGGAATGTAAAGGGAGAGATTAAGAAACTATAAGGACTCGGCGCCTGTGGCTCAAGTGTCTAAGGCTCCAGCCACATACACCTAAGGTGGCGGGTTCGAATCCAGCCTGGGCCCGCCAAACAACAATGATGGCTGCAACCGAAAAAAAAAAAAATAGCCAGGCTTTGTGGCAGGCACCTGTGGTCCTAGCTACTTGGGAGGCAGAGGCAGGAGACTCGCTTGAGCCCAGGAGTTGGAGGTTGCTGTGAGCAGTGAAGCCACGGCACTCTACCCAGGGTGACAGCTTGTGGCTATGTCTCAAAAAAAAAAAAAAAAAAGAAACTGTAAGGGGTGAAGAAATGCAATTTAAAGTAAGAAAAATTTGAGTTAGATTGCCTTGGATAATGGTGGTATGTGTTTAACAGAAATACAAAGGTTTTTAGAAGAGCAGTTTGTGGAGGAATACATTAGCCTAAATAAGGGTAGCAGGAAAGAATAATTACTTTGTTGTAGCATCCTTGCTTCTCACACTGGAGTTTTGATAAATTGAAACTATATAAATACCAAAAGGGAAACCAAGGAAAATTTTAGAGAATATTTTCAAAGAGCAACACATTGAATTCTATTATTTTAGAAAGATTTGGAGAGTTACTCTATTTTGTCATCTGAAAAAATGATTTTGTCTTTAGAAAGTTGATCCAATTATGATTGATAATTTAGGTAAAACTTAGTTTCTGTTCTGTGAGTAACATTATTATGACTGTGATATTTTATGAAAATCATTTATTTTTTCTCTATCAGGCACATTTAGAGTTTACTGCCTGATTCTACTTGTAATCTGATTCTCCTGATTCCAAGTGGATACTTTTAACTTGTTAGAGACATTTATAGACATCTATAGGATGTTATTATTGTCACATCACCCCTGAAACTTGAGGGATTCATAGAGTCCATTGGGGTCACCATAGCTATTAGTTGAAATAGATGGTATTTGATATTGAGTTCTCATTAAACATTTTTAGTGGTTAAAAGACATTGTGGCTTGCTGGTGTATGTTTTTTGCCCTCACTTACTCCATTCCAACAGCTGTTCTTGAAGCCTGCTGGGCATACGCCTATCTTAATGTCCTTCACAATTGCCTTTTCCTCTATCTGGGGTGCTTTCCCCAGATATCTATGTGGCTCACTCCCTCTCTTCCTTTAGATCTTTGTGCAAATGTCATTTTAGTGAAGTCTTTCCTGATTACTCTGTTTATAAATGCAACTCCTTCCTGTCCCTCTTTCCTACTTAGTTTTCTTCTTAGCAGCTGTCACTATCTGGCAGGCCATATATTTTACTGCTTTGTTTGTCTGTCCCCTCTTTCCTAAAATATTAGTTCCTGAGAGGAGGAATTGTAACTATGTAGCTGGCTACTGAAGTCACTGTACCTCAAACAGTAGCTGAAATAAGGCAGGTGCTAAACTGTTTCAATGAATGAAAGAAAACAGAAATGAGTGAATAAAAATATAAATGGTTGAAAGCATTTATAATTAAATATGTAGATGATGAATATTCATAATGATGGTAGCCCTTATTTTTGTTTTGTTTTTGTTGTTGTTGTTAATTTTATTATACCATTAATTTTTGTAGGTATGAAGGATTTTTGCTAGTTTGCTTGGCAGGATTTGAGTTCAGTTGGCATCAGATTTTTAGCTACAGTAGTGTTTGGAGTACTGTAAAATTTGAAATCAAGTACATTTGTTACTTTTAAAAAGTTTATTATTATCTATGAGATAACAGTAGTTTTCCAGTTTTGATAGAGTTTAAGCATATATCCCTTTGTCACCCCAATAGTTTTTATCCCCTGGATAGATTTATAGGTATAGAGTCACTTTTTGTGTATATGTGTGTACACATAAATCCTAGAAGACAAAATTTGACTTTAAAATCAAGTGACATTTTACAGCCACAGAAATAGGAGACTGCACTAGGGTGTGGACTCATTAGTTCCTAAACCACAGTAAATGTGCTTTGGAGTAATTGAAACCCCTTTAACTCTGGGCTCCCAGAGGCTGCTGCTTGCCTGCTTGTTTTGAGAGTTTCTTTTCTTTTCTTTTTTTTTTTTTGAGACGGGAGCCTCAAGCTGTCCCCCTGGGTAGAGTGCCGTGACATCACAGTTCACAGCAACCTCTAACTCCTGGGTTCAAGCGAGTCTCCTGCCTCCACCTCCCAAGTAGCTGGGACCACAGGCACCCACCACAATGCCCAGCTATTTTTTGGTTGTAGCCGTCATTGTTGTTTGGCGGGCCTGGGCTAGACTCGAACCCACCACCTTAGGTGTATGTGGCTGGCGCCTTAGCCACTTGAGCCTCATTTTGAGAGTTTCAGTGCAGTTAATAGATTAGGAGTTTAGAAAACAGCTTAGCATTTCTGTCTGAGCACTTTAAAGGCAGATGCTCTGACCCCTCCAGCCCCTCAGCCTGCAGCAGCAGACACACCCCTGCTTATACCCATGTGTGCACAGCCCAGAGAGGGCGCCACCCAGAGTCTCAGGTAAAAAAAATCAATATATTCTACAGAAAGGTGACGTCAAGCATATTAAACCACTGGTTGGTGACTTCTGAGGACCTGCTTGGTTCTGAGTTTTCTTCTCCTTTTTGAGTGTGGGGTTACTATTTCATGTCAGGGCAATTCATCTAACAATAACTGCTTTGCCAAACCTGCTTTTCTGCACTGAACAAGCGCTGCTGCGTTTATTTTATTCTGTACTGTGTGCTGTGTTCATCACTTTTATCTTTGTATTCTTTGCATCCTGGAGCATGTTTTCTGGTGGTTTGTTTTCTCTGATATTTTGACCCATTGACATACTGGGGGTTTCCTCATCTATAGAAAACTATTTTTAAAAGATTTTCCATCCCTTTTTCTTTCCAACTTAAGGCACTAAGCATCACTGTAAAACCCCTTTGCTTCCAGGGTTCTAACCTATTTGTGATTTCTGTTCCTTGATAAGTTTTAAGTTTGCATTAAAATATTCAAGTTGACAGAAGCTATAGCCTTTTATCTTGTACTTCCAGGCAAATGTTACAGTTCCTTATTTTTCAACAGCTTCGCAAAGGCTGAAAAATTTGCCTCGTACTTCCCTCAAAGCCAAACAGTTGCTCCAAACTTCATCTACAAAAAGAGGTAACTACAGCCTCTTACTAAGTTTAAGATTTTAGCAAATGATCAAGTTAAATCTTATGCCCTTTGGCATATGAATCAGTGGTGTCTGTAAGGCAGGTTTTCATTTTCCTTTTAAATGATAAAATAATATGAATTTATTTTTTGTTATTTGGATAAGTTCAGAAGAAACATTTTGCACAGAGGTATGTATTGGGTTTCTATTCTGAAAGTGTTAAATGATAGGGAATTTATCATTTTACCAATTAAAACCAAAGGCTTTAACTTAATGCCAGCTGAACTAATAAATACTTTGAAATGAACCAAATGTCTGACATCCTGTATATTAATGGTTTTTCCTTGGACTTGATTTCTGGCTTTATTTATCTATAGGAGATAATGGAAATGCTTTCACAAAGGTGATTGAAATTAAATCTCAGTTTGTGGTTAACTGATTATGTTTGAATATTAATGGAGTAATAGCTTTTGTAAGAACTGAGTGTGGAAGAAATAGATGATGGTTGGACACCAAGTTTCCAATATTGATTCCAAGACATTGGATGTATGGGCAGCTAGAAGAAAGTAGAATTGAGAGAAAATGGGGGTTGGCAGACTACCAGGAATAAGAATAGAAAATTCAGAGGAAATGGCATGGAAGAAACATAGACAGTGAAGAAAACTATTTCTCTTACCCAGGTTTCTTTATCCAAGTAACTAATAAAGATATATAAGGGAGAGAACACACTGAAGAAAATAATGGGGGAAGAGGAAGTTCAAGGTCTGATTTGTTGAAAGAATGATTTGGTTAATGTGGTTACAAAGGTACTAAACTAGGTATCTTGGCAAATTTATTACTGTAAATGTCTTAGCAGTGATTTAGTGGACTGAGTATAATTTAAGGAAATAATATTAGATTAGAGAATCTGGAACAAAGTCAAATACAAAAGTAGGATGTATGAATGGTTTATGTAATTTATAATTTTTACTTAAAGCTTATATTGCTCTATTTGCTTAATAGATATAATATAAAAAATTTGCCTATGGACATTACATTGTTTATTTTATTTTATTTTAATTTTTTGAGACAGAGTCTCAGTATGTCACCCTGGGTAGAGTGCCATAGTGTCACAGCTCACAGCAACCTCCAGCTCTGGGGCTTAAGTGATTCTCTTGCCTCACACTCCCAAGTAGCTGGGACTACAGGCGCCTGCCACAACGCCTGGCAATTTTTTTGTTGCCATTGTTTAGTTGGCCCAGGTCGAGTTTGAACCCACCACCCTTGGTGTATGTGGCTGGTGCCGTAACCACTGTGCTATGGGTGCCAAGCTGGGGTTACATTATTTCTAAGCCCCCAAACTGCATATTCTCCATGAAAAGTGACAGCAAAACCTAATCTCAGAACTGTTTAGAAATGGAATTTTTGGCATTTCTAGCTGTCATGTTGCTGACTTAGTAAAGGGAAAGGTGTGTGCGTGTGTGGTTTTATTATGTTTATCTCTTATTCATCCTAATCCAGACTTTCATAGTTTCTGGTTGGTATTGTGGCTTGGGAATAACTATTACATTATCTCTTTCCTATAAATTCTAAATCACTTGAGAAATGGACACAAATATAAGGTAAGATTTAAAATATTAGTGTCCTTGCTGGTGAAGCTAAATTGGAGAACACCTCTTAGATCCAAGGCTAAAATGGATTTTTTGTTCTTGTTGTTGGGAATTCATTGAGGGTACAAGAAACCAGGTTACACTGATTGTATTTGTTAGGTAAAGTCCCTCTTACAATCCTGTCTTGCACCCAAAAGGTGTGGCACACACCGAGACCCCACCCCCCTCCCTCCTTCTCTCTCTCTGCTCTTCATGTCCCCCATTCCTCCCTCCCTGTTATAGACATTTTAACAATGTTGTTTCTTCCCAGACATTAGCATGGTATGTTCTTCCATTTGTTAATATCCTCTGCTATTTCCTTTCTTAGGGTTTCACAATTTTCTTTTTTTTTGAGACAGAACCTCAAGCTTTCTCCCTGGGTAGAGTGCTATGGCATCACAGCTCACAGCAACCTCCAACTCCTGGGCTCAAGCGAGTCTCCTGCCTCAGCCTCCCAAGTAGCTGGGACCACAGGTGCCCACCACAACGCCCAGCTATTTTTTTGGTTGTAGCCGTCATTGTTTTGGCGGGCCTGGGCTGGATTCGAACCCACCACCTTAGGTGTATATGGCTGGTGCCTTAGCCACTTGAGCCACAGGCGCCAAGCCCACAATTTTCTTTATAGAGGTCCTTCACCTTTTTTGTTAGGTATATTCCTAGGTATTTCATTTTCTTTGAAGCTATGGTCATTAATTGTCCTCATATCAAAATTGAGTACATAGGATTCATGCTTCTCCATTCTTGTGATACTTTACTAAGAATAATGTGTTCCACTTCCATCCATGTTAATACAAAGGCTGTAGGGTGGCGCCTGTGGCTCAAAAGGTTAGGGCACCAGCCCCATATGCCAGAGGTGGCAGGTTCAAACCCAGCCCTGGCCAAAAGAAAAAAATTAAATCCTACATTTAAAAAAAAAAAAAGAGGCTGTAAAGTCTCCATTTTTTTTTAATGGCTGAATAGTATTCCATGGTGTACATATACCACAGATTATTAATCCATTCCTGTGTTGGTGGGCATTTAGGCTGTTTCCAAATTTTGGCAATTGTAAATTGAGCTGCACTAAACAGTCTAGTGCAAGTGTCCTTATGATAAAAGGATTTTTTTTTCTTCTGGGTCGATGCCCAGTAATGGGATTGCAGGATCAGATGAGCTTGAGTTCTTTCAGGGTTCTCCATACTTCTTTTCAAAAAGGTCGTATTAGTTTGCAGTCCCACCAGCAGTGTAAAAGTGTTCCCATTTCTCCACATCCACACCAGCGTCAGCATTTTTGGGATTTTGTGATGTGGGCTATTCTCGCTGGGGTTAGATGGTATGTCAGGGTGGTTTTGATTTGCATTTCTCTAATAATTAGGGATGATGAACATTTTTTCACATTTGCTAGCCATTTGTCTTCTTCAGAGAAGATTTTGTTCATCTCTCTTCCCCATTGATGTATGGGATTGTTGGCTTTTTTCATGTGCATTAATTTGAGTTCTCTCTAGATCCTAGTTATCAAGCTTTTGTCTGATTCGAAATATGCAAATATCCTTTCCCATCGTGTTGGTTACCTGTTTGCTTTGGTGGTTGTCACCTTAGCTGTGCAGAAGCTTTTCAATTTAATAAAATCCCATTTGTTTGTTTTTATTGTTGTTGTATGCAGTCGTCTTCATGAAGTCTTTCCCCAGATCGATATTTTCCAGGGTTTTTCCTATGCTTTCTTTGAGCATTTTTATTGTTTCATGCCTTAAATTTAACTCTTTTATCCATCTTAAATCAATTTTTGTGAGTGGGGAAAGGTGTGGGTCCAGTTTCAGTCTTTTACATGTGGATATCCAGTTCTCCCAGCACCATTTATTGAATAGGGAGTCTTTTCCCCAAGGAATGTTCATATTTGGTTTATCAAAGATTAGGTGGGTGTAAGATGTAAGTTTCATTTCCTGGTTTTCTATTTGATTCCAAATGTCTGTGTCTCTATTTTTGTGTCAGTACCATGATGTCTTGACTACTATGGCTTTGTAGTACAGCCTAAAATCTGGTATGCTGATGCCCTGGGTTTGTTTTATTACTAAGAACTGCCTTAGCTATATGACTTTTTTTCTAGTTCCATACAAAATGCAGAATAATTTTTTCCAAATCTTGAAAGTACAGTGTTGGTATTTTAATAGGGATGGCATTGAATCTGTAGATTGCTTTGGGAAGTATAGACATTTTAACAGTGTTGATTCTTCCCTGCCATGAGCGTGGTATGTTCTTCCATTTGTTATCCTCTGCTGTTTCCTTTCTTAGGGTTTCACAATTTTCTTTATAGAAGTTCTTCACCTATTCTGTTAGGTATATTCCTAGGTATTTCATTTTCTTTGACGCTATGGTGAAGGGAGTTGTGTCCTTAATTAGCCTCTCATCTTGACTCTTATTGCTGTATACAAAGGCAACTGACTTGTGGACATTGATTTTATATCCCGAGACATTACTGTGTTTTTTGATGACTTCAGGAGTCTCGTGGTTGAGTCTTTGGGGCTCTGTAAGCATAAGATCTATCATCAGCAAAGAGGGAGAGTTTGACCTTCTCTGCTCCCATTTG
>CAUYQV010043624.1:0-21343 GCA_963574575.1 Galagoides demidoff | reverse complement strand
GTACCTATATTATTCAACCTTTTCCAAAATATAGAAAAAGAAAGACTACCCAACCTATTCTATGAAGCAAACATCACCTTGATCCCCAAACCAGGAAAAGACCCAACAAGAAAAGAAAATTATAGACCAATATCACTAATGAACAGTGATGTGAAAATATTCAACAAAATCCTAACAAACAGAATCCAGCAACACATCAAACAAATCATACACCACGACCAAGTGGGTTTTATCCCAGGATCTCAAGGATGGTTCAACATATATAAATCTATAAATATAATTCATCACATAAACAAATTAAAAAACAAAGACCATATGATTCTCTCAATTGATGCAGAAAAAGCTTTTTATAATATCCAGCATCCTTTCATGATCGGAACACTTAATAAAATTGGTATAGAAGGGACATTTCTTAAACTGATAGAGGCCATCTACAGCAAACCCACAGCCAATATTGTTTTAAATGGAGTTAAGTTGAAATCATTTCCACTCAAATCAGGAATGAGGCAAGGTTGCACATTGTCTCCATTGCTCTTTAACATTGTAATGGAAGTTTTAGCCATTGCAATTAGGGAAGAAAAAGCAATCAAGGGTATTCATATAGGGTCAGAAGAGATTAAACTTTCACTCTTCACAGAAGATATGATTGTATATCTGGAAGATACCAGAGATTCTACTACTAAACTCTTAGAAGTGATCAAGGAATACAGCAGTATCTCAGGTTACAAAATCAACACTCATAAATCTGTAGCCTTTATATATACCAACAGTAGCTACGCTGAAAAAACAGTCAAGGACTCTATTCCATTAACAGAAGTACCAAAGAAGATGAAATATTTGGGAGTTTACCTAACAAAGGACGTGAAAGATCTCTATAGAGAGAACTATGAAACTCTAAAAAAAAGAAATAGCTGAAAATGTTAACAAGTGGAAAAACATACCATGCTCATGGCTGGGAAGAATCAACATTGTTAAAATGTCCATATTACCCAAAGCAATATATAATTTTAATGCAATCCCCACTAAAGCTCCACTGTCATATTTTAAAGATCTAGAAAAAATAATACTTCATTTTATATGGAATCATAAAAAACCTCAAATAGCAAAGACATTACTCAGAAATAAAAACAAAGCAGGAGGAATCATGTTACCAGACCTCAGACTATACTATAAATCCATAGTGATCAAAACAGCATGGTATTGGCATAAAAACAGAGAGGTAGGTGTATGGAACAGAATAGAGAGCCAAGAGATGAATCCAGCTACCTACCATAACCTGATCTTTGACAAGCCAATTAAAAACATTGAGTGGGGAAAAGATTTCCTATTTAATAAATAGTGCTGGGCTAACTGGTTGGCGACCTGTAGAAGACTGCAACTAGACCAACACCTTTCACCATTAACTAAGATAGACTCTCACTGGATTAAAGATTTAAACTTAAGACATGAAACTATAAAAATACTAGAAGAAATTGTAGAGAAAACACTTGAAGAAATCGGCCTGGGCGAAAATTTTATGAGGAGGACCCCTCAGGCAATTGAAGCAACATCAAAAATACACTATTGGGACCTGATCAAACTAAAAAGCTTCTGTACCGCCAAGAACACAGTAAGTAAAGCAAGTAGATAGCCCTCAGAATGGGAGAAGATATTTGTAGGTTATGTCTCCAACAAAGGTTTAATAACCAGAATCCATAGAGAACTCAAACATATTAGCAAGAAAAAAACAAGTGATCCCATCTCTGGGTGGGCAAGGGACTTGAAAAGAAACTTCTCTAAAGAAGATCTGTGCATGGCCTACAGATATATGAAAAAATGCTCTCCATCCTTAATCATCAGAGAAATGCAAATTGAAACTACTTTGAGATAGGATCTAACTCCAGTAAGATTAGCCCATATCACAAAATCCCAAAACCAGAGATTTTGGTGTGGATGTGGAGAAAAGGGAACACTCCTACACTGCTGGTGGGAATGTAGCCTAATTCGTTCCTTTTGGAAAGACATCTGGAGAACACTCAGAAAACTAAAAATAGACCTGCCATTTGATCCTACAATTCCTTTATTAGGTATATATCCAGAAGACCAAAAATCACATTACAACAAAGATATTTGTATCAGAATGTTTATTGCAGTCCAATTCATAATTACTAGGTCATGGAAGAAGCCCAAATGCCCACTGATCCATGAATGGATCAATAAACTGTGGTATATGTACACCGTGGAATATTATGCAGCCCTAAAGAAAGATGGAGACTTTACCTCCTTCATGTTTACATGGATGGAGCTGGAAAACGTTCTTCTTAGTAAAGCATATCAAGCATGGAAGAAAAAGTATCCAATGTACACAGCTCTATTTTGAAACTAATTTATAGCTTTCATAGGAAAGATATAACCTAATTATAGCCTTAGAATACAGGGAGGGGGGAGGGGAGAGGAGTGGATGGGTGGAGGGAGGGTGATTGGTGGGGTCACTTCTATGGTTAATCTTACAAGAGTAAAAGTAAATCTTTCTAAAAGCAGAGTATGAATGTCTTAATAACTAAGAAAATGACATGAAAGCTATGTTTACTAGTTTGATGAGAGTATTTCAAATTGTATATGAAAGCACCACACTATACCCTGTGATTGCATTAATGTACACAGCTATGATTTAATAAAATAAATAAATAAATAAAAATGTAAAACCCATTCTTAGTTTGCCAAGTGGCAGGCTGTATTGGACTCGGGGATGAGAGTTTGCTGACCCCTGTGGTAGACACAGAACAGACATCTCCCCACTTCCCTTGCTCTTCACATACACACGCCACATACACACAAATCCACATGCACACGCATACATCCTAGATGCACAAACTACAGACACGTGAACAAACACACACAATAGGATATGTGCACATGCCATGTATAGGCACACACACACGTACACCACATATACACAAAAACCACATACCCACCACACACACAGACATACCACATATACACCATACACACTGACATACCACATACCCACCATACACACAGACACACCACATACCCACCATACACACAGACACACCACATACACACCATACACACAGACACACCACAGACACACCATACACACAGACACACCACATACACACTCTACACACTGACACACCACATACCCACCATACTCTACACACACACACACCATACCTCATACCCACCATATACACATACGCACCACATACACACCATACACACAGCCACACCACATATACACTCTACACACACACACCCCATACCACATACCCACCATACACACAGACGCACCACACACACATTGCACCAGCTGTGAGGAGGGAGAGTGAGGTATTTTCACCCATCACCGGCCGCTGGGTGACAGGGCCCTGCTGGCTGAACACCCTTCACCTAACCCAGGCCTATCTGTGCTTTCTAAGAATGATATCTCAGTCAACTGAAATTTTTAAACTTGGTTTTTGATTTAGAAAGTAATTTGCTATGATGTGAACTACCCCAGTCTTTTTATTCATGAAGTGGAAGCTTCATTTTACCAGTTGTTCCCAAACTGAGTTACCCTGTGAAGTATCACCTGTTGTCAAGGTTTCTGAAGGGAAATACAATCCATACACTCCACGCTGTGCGTCCCCCAGAGCTCACTGGGCCCAGTCAATTTTCTGTCAATCCGGCGTGATTATGAGTCGGGACGTGGAGGTCTCAGTGTGATGCCACAGCTCGGGCAGTCGCTCCCACAGATCTGCCCACCACTCCGCAGGCTCAGAATCCCATTGTATTTTTAGAAGTGACGAGGCCCCACTCCCAGGGAAGAGGAAAGGCCATGCCAGGGCCACTTTCAGCTGGGGACCCAGCCGCCTCACACTCCCACTTTGTCCAGGTGTGGGCGGCAAGGTCAGAGCACTCTCCAGAGCATTGGAGTGAGTTTCCCCGTCGCTGTGCGTGGCGTGACTTACAGGCTGTGCTAGGTGAGAATGAAATATTTATTATCTGCAAAAACACAGCTCCAGGGCCCAGGGACATCTGCGCACACTCACACAGAACAGCCTCCGTTCCAGCAACTGGGCCACGTCAGTGAGGAGGGTGTGTGTGTGCACGTGAGTGCTGCATGTGAGCGTGTATGCAAGTGTATGTATGACGGCAAGTTCCAGAGGGACTTGAGGGGTCCCTCCTCCAAACCCCCAGTTCTACTGAGGTGCAAATGGACATCAAAGATGCTCAAGTCCAATGCAGCTGCTTCCTTTCCTCCCAGTGCTACCCTTCGTTAGGACTCTGGAAACAGCACCCCAACATGAAGGCCTCAAGCAAAAGTGTTTCTCCGACCTTAGCTCGCCCTCTTCTCGATCCCATTCCCCCTCGAGGCAGCCACAGAAACGAGAATCCCTCTTTCCCAAGGCGAGTCATTGTAGAAACCAGAGCCCTTATTTTGAAAGCCACCCATAAAACCCAAAAATATACTATGAAAACTGGCTGTAAAGAAATGATCTGACCTAGCCTCTTTAAGTGTAGGTCAGAGACTCCCACTCCAGAAAGGGCCTTCCCCCCTCCCAGAAAGAGGGTGTTCCCAGAGAGGCCACAGGTTGTGGGACAGAGGACTCAAGGAGTTCTGAGATGAGGGAACTGGGCGAGGACAAGACAGGACACACAGTCCAGGGGAAGGCAGAATCGGGGAGAATCTACAGTTGGGTCCCCCACTAGGTCCACTAGCAGCAGATCACCCCCTTTTGCCCAATCCCATTTCTACATGGCTGTCTGTGTTTTGTTAAACTTAAGCATGAATGTGGGCAAATTCCCCTATATCTTTGGATCTTCACTCTGAAGGGTCTTGTGTACACACCTTCTGTCCCATTAATCTACATCTTGTCAGTGGTTTTCAGCAAACTTGCAAGGGGCTGAGCAGGGCTCCTACACCTCCCTCCATAACCAAGGCAAGGAACTGGTGCAGGCTCTGAGGGAGAATGTCTTTCCCTCTGACCTCATGGACACTCCCCATTTGTCAACTTCTCCTTCCTAACTGTCCTGGCTGCCCCCTCACCTCCACATCATCCACTCCTCACCTTGTACCTCCAGTCCGGTCGTCCCAGGGGACTGACTCATACCTGTCACATCAACGGCTCCCAGACCTCGGGCATCTAGCTGGTGTGGTCAAGTGGAGGCAGGAGCAATGTCTGGCTGGAGTCTTATGGCCCTGACCTGCTCCCTGCAGGGCGTCCATGTCTTGGCTGTGACTCCCACCCAAGGCCACTACAGCAGCCTTACAAGTCCCTCCTACATACAGGTCCCTCTACCCCCTCCCCAGACTTGATGGATGGTAACAGGCCTATGGGAACTGGCCCAGGTCTGCCGGACTCCCCATCCGCTAACACCCTCGTCCCATTCTGCCTTCCCATGGACCCATGCTTCTCGTCCTTCTCTCACCCAACTCCCTCATCTCTGAGCCCTTCCTGTTCCCCTGTCCTCCAGAGAGGACAATCCCTATCCTCTGTCTTTATATAAGGACATTGAGAGCTTGTAAATGGTGGGGCGTGGACATCGGCACAGCATCTCATGTTTGCTCTGCAGCATCCACTGACCTTTTATGTTGCCAGACTTGTAGAGTGTGCCGTCAAACTTTACAAATGCCCTTGACTGTTTTCCAAGGTCAGGGTCACACAGAGCAAAGAAAGTGCTTCTATCCGAGCTCTCCTGTTGCTTCAAGGTGCTAGCATTATCACCTGGGTCCCACACCAAGTAAACTAGGGGAAATCCTTGGCTCCATGAGACAAGCTTGGACTCTGGCAGACCAACCCAGGTCGATGAACCCAGGAGGGAAGGATGTGTGTGGTTTTCCTGGCTAGGATTTTATAGCATGAAGCAATCAAGGGTATTTGTTTAAATATATTTGTGACCTGATCAGCCATATCTTCCTTTTTGAGAAACAACCTTGACCATGATGTTTTCTGTGACTGTCTCCTCTCCCTCCACCCCTGAGCCTGCCTCAGCTCCCCACAGTGCAGAAGTGAGGGAAGAATCCACCACATCAGCAAAACGCCATTTTCAGTTGAGAGCTGCCTTGAGGGTTGCAGGTTTCCTAAATAGAAACTGGCTGAGTGCACAGATAAATGGCGGAAAAAACAGGGATTGTGTGTTTGTCCTTGTCTCATCAAGGTCACTTCCAAGTAGCACCCGCAGAGTGGACTCTGCAAGTCCCAAAGAACTCTGGCAACAATAGAAACCTGTGGCCTGCACCGTCCATTCCAGTGGCCACTGGCCACATGTGGCTGCAGAGCACCTGGAATGTGACCGGTGCAACTGAGGAAACGAATCTTACATTTTATTTAGTTTAAATAATTCGATTTAAATAGCCCCAGGTAGCTACGCCATTGGATAGACAGCTCTAGATGGTTCTGTCCAAGTAGCACACCCTCCTCTCATGAAGGGGTCCCTTTAAGAAGCCCTGCTCCTGAGTAAGGCACAGTGGGAGAGCCTGATCAGAAGTGACCTCATAAAACCTCCCGTCGTCTGAGAAATGAAAAAATATCTGAGGATGATTCAATTAAGTTGGAGAAACTTGCATGAAACTCATTTACCCTGGTCTTTCAGAGGTCAAAACTTAAATTTCAATTATATTCTATATATGACCCCTTTA
This sequence comes from Galagoides demidoff, assembly GCA_963574575.1. NCBI lineage: Eukaryota > Metazoa > Chordata > Mammalia > Primates > Galagidae > Galagoides > Galagoides demidoff. The sequence continues at coordinate 14,718 of CAUYQV010043624.1, read as the reverse complement.
ACTCCTAACATAACCACAAAAATCTTTTTAGAGAAGGCGGATAACAAATGCTCACTACATTCAACATACTGCCTTGCTCAGTATTGACCTGCTTGATGTCAACGCTTACTGAACACTGGCTGTTTACCAGGTGCTATAAAGGTGACAAAAGGTGCCAATGACATGACATTGGCCTCGTCTTAGGATCTGGCTTCCATGGGTTGGAAGAGAATAAACTATTAAGTGAAGAAGGTGAGTTCAGGCATCAGCGTCTGAAGGGCTCATGAAGCCCCTTGTCTTACCCTTGTCCTTGTCCCCTTTAGGATGGTAGTGGGGAGGCAGAGGTATATAGGCCAGGAATAAATAAATTAGTGTAATAAGCAAAAATCTCATTCTTAAGCACTTGAAATGGGAATCTTTTCCATTGAAAGGACTCTTAGAAAAGTGATATAGCAATATTTACAGGTTTTGAGATTGTGTATTGCAGTTCCATTCCCAAGAAAACAGGCAGCCAATTTGCTCACACCCGGGACACAGTCAAAGAAGAGAGCTCTTTCCTTCATGCCCTCTAAACAGTAGTGATACTCAAAATACATGACAATCATTAAGGCACGAACACCACTCATACAAAATATATACCGCATGCCGAGTGACCAGCCAGAATGGACACTGAGGTCAGCCAGTCAAAACAGATGCCCACCACAGCCCCATGCTGAGCCAGAAAACTCTCCGGAGTCAGCTGTGGGTCACAGGAAAAGGTCCGGGGAGGGACAGGATGTGGTTTCAGATAATAAAAGTGCCTTAGGAATCATGGTAGTGTAGGAACTTGTCTACCAAACATTCGATTAGTGAGGAGGAGTGTTGACGGATGAGAAACACCATCATGATAAATGTGCAGCTTTTACTTAGTAATTTTAAAGAATTCACTAAAATCTTGACACATTTTACAAGTCAAATACTACTTTAGCAATAGCATGGTTGGGCATGAGGGATTCAAAACAGTTGGTAATTACTACTCAGCATAGAAATCTGTACCAACCAGTTCAGAGCTCAGTCAAAACTCAGAACTCAATTTTAAAAAATAATAATAATACTCAGTCCTGCCCCTAGGTTAAATATGAAAGGGTTGGATGGACAGCAAAATGTACAGCATCTATCTACATGGAGAAAAAACATATTTGGAGAAGTCAGCAATTTTATTCTTCATAATAACATCCACGCTAACTCTAAATGGGGCAAAGGTCAGGAGGCAAAGACAGACTCGAGGATGGGATGGTTCTCTGGAGAAGCCTCCTGGTGTCCTTCCTGGAAATGCTTGATTCTCTAAACTGCTCTCTGAACAGAAGGAGCTAAGAAAGGCAAGACTCAGTGTCTGGTGTTTTCTTTTTTATTCATTAGAGAACACAGTGCCATCTCCAGTTCTTTCCGCGGTGTTTGTGGTATATGAGGGACATCCCCACAAAGCATCGTCACCTTTAATTCATTTGAGGAGACAAGAACGAGCCTGATGGGAAGCTGATGAAAGTGAGTGCCTTCATGTAAATACTCAACCATGAGACACTTGGGCACGGGTACATCAGAGTCAGAACGGAATCTCTCTTTAACCTGTGGACCTCCAATTTCCCAGTCAATTTTAGATTTCTGATTGACCCTGAGTTTCATCCCCTTATTTCACTGATAATATACAATGATACCTCTACATATGAAACATACACGAATATCATCTTAATATGATTTGAGATAATAGAACCATTTTAAAAGTCCTGGCAGATGGTGGACTTACCTACCATTTACGGGATTGGCGAGTGGGAATGTTGAGTAATGAGAAATGGCATCCTGATAAATTTGCTGCTCAGTCTTAGTAACTTGGTGACATTCACCAAAACCTGGAAATGTCTTAAAAATCAACCTCTACTTTGAAATCTGGGGAAATTGATTCTTTCTCTCTTGCCAGAAAATATCAGTTCCCATGCCTCTGACACCCCCCTTCAGGTAATGTCGGCAAAGCTGGAGCCCGGTCCCAGGACGGAGAGGAATGATGACACCCCTGTGTTGTAAATCACCAGCCAGGTGCATGACGGCACCCCAGGAAGCCTTCACTACACGAGGGTTGCATTCCTGACCTTCTTCGGACTGGGCAGATGAAACAGAACCTGTGGGTGGCTCGCTGGACCCGACCACTGCGTGTCAATCTCCTGGCAACACAGGGGAAAAGAAAAGATCAGTTTTGTTGGTTGAGGTCACTGTAAAATGCTGGCTTGAGATGGTTGCTTCGCTCATGAGTTTAGACAAAATTAACATGAGTTAAGATGAAATTAAGGGGCAAAGAGGATCAAAAATATTAAAAACATATCCTTACTCTACTTCTTTATTCTCAGTAACACTCACTGTAGAAGTTCTCCATGTTTGGTGCCTCCGGAGCACACAAATTCTCAGAGTCCAATATTTGTTTTCATGAAGGCAAATTACTGAGAAGATTCACTGTTTCATTTTCAATTTTCCTGTGGAATGTCTTGCTTTACTAACTAGATTTTTTAATGAAAATAAATGTTTCTAAACTTTTAAAAATAACATACATTCCTTCTAGAGGAGGGGGGCAAAATTAAACCACTGGTCCCAGACAGATCACCCATCTGTCTTCAGCAGTGTTGACGCTTGATCTTCTCAGGAAGGAACGTAGTCTCTGCCGGTCTCATTCACAGAGTTCATCCCACACGAGCCACGTAACCCCTGGGATTGGCCAGCGCCAGGATGATAATACTGCCCTGTTAAAATGTGTGCAGCCTGTTCACCCTGCCACTCCTGAGAACGCCTGCTCAGATTCCAGGCCACAGTAGCTGCACTTAACATCTTCAATAATGCAACCGGGCCTGATAAATTATTCACATGGCAACGGAATGTTCGTGAGTCTGGAGGATAGAATCACTCTGGCTCGTGGTTTTAATTTATTGACTCCCAGTAACACAAAGAAAACTGGATGGCTGGTGGAACTATTTCAGCAATGCGCTGTAAGAATTACGCCTTCTGCTGTGAAAATGCTTGAGATTTCTACTGTTGTTTGCTCTCGTTTTCACTGCTGGGTTGCACAATTGTCTTGATGTTTCTAAACTCATCAAGAGTGTATTTCTGTTCCTCTCAATGGGGCAGTGTGTGGGGGACGGCTCTCCCTGCTTCAGGTTATTCAAATGCTCACCTTCCAAAACTGATAAGAGACCAAGAATCCTAAAATAACCAGAAAAAGGAACGGACAGCAAATTTGGCCATGGGAAGAGGAGAAGAAAGGAGAATTGTTTGTTTTAAATATTCATCAAGATACAAAACATTTGCAAAATCCATGGCTTCATATAAAAATTTAAAAAGCTGGCCAGTCTTGGCAGCTCATGCCTGTAGTCCCAGCACTCTGGGAGGCTGAGGCAGGAGGATCACTTGAACACAGGAATTTGAGGTTACTGTGAGCTATGATGATGCCATGGCACTCTAGCCTGGGCAATAGAGTGACACTCTATCTCAAATAAATAAATAGTGATTAAATTATTTTTAAAAATTTTAAAAGTTTGCCTTTTCCATTCACTGATTGTAACTTTTAGTAAGAATTTCTAATTTTATGTTTTGGCTTCAACCTGGTTTATTCTGCCTGCCATCACACCTGACCTCTATTTCACCAATACCAGTGTTACATATCCTAAGTATATATTCAGTCATAATAGAAATAATCAGAAAAGTGTCACATTTTTGTATATGTCGGTTTTGAAAATCCATCTCTTTTGTTCCTTCCAATACTTCTTACTATTTAATGCATACTCTGAGATCTCTACATCTTCAAATCCTATTTCGTTCATCTATATTGAATACCGTGTGCTTTAGGACCCCTCTGAAAAATGAGAGGTTTAAAAAAGTGTCCCCATGGTGGCACTACATGGATGCAGATGTGGTGTTGAGGCCTCTCCCTGAGCCCTGATCCCAGCTCCACCGTGAGGCCTCTCCCTGAGCCCTGATCCCAGCTCCACCGTGAGGCCTCTCCCTGAGTGCTGACCCCAGCTCCACCGTGAGACCTCTCCCTGAGCGCTGACCCCAGCTCCACCATGAGGCCTCTCCCTGAGCGCTGATCCCAGCTCCACCATGAGCATCTCAGACTCATCCCAATGCTTGGCAGCAAGATCAGTGTCACAGGGACATGATGTACAAGTAAATCCAAACTCAAGGTTGTAGGAAAATGTCCAGAAAGCAGAGAATACTCTCTCTTAGAAACAAAACTACAGTGCCTGTTGTGTTTTCATACTGGGCCATAGAAACATTTTCCCCAAAGCAGATCACCTGGGGGAGGTGATATAAATACTGCTTTGGCCAAATCTCCCAGAGATTCTGATCCAGAAAGCGGGAAGAGGCCCAGGAGTGTCCATTTTAATAAATACACAATGTGTTTGTGCTACAGTGCTGTGCTGAGATTGCCTGGTTAGCTGGTGGGGTACCAAGGGGCCACCCTGGTGTTTATAGATACCAGGGCCACCTCCATGTTCAGTGCTGTGCTGAGATGGCCTGGTTAGCTGGTGGGGTACCAAGGGGCCACCCTGGTGTTTATCAGGCCACGGCCACCTCCATGTTCAGCAAGAAAACTAGGATCCAGGATTCAGGAAACACATCACTGGTCTTTGCCAGGTGCCAGCGGGAACAAGGACTCTGCCCCATTTCTCCAGTAGAAAGTCCCATATTCAGGGAAGAACCTGAGGTGGGAGGGGTGGCAGGATCAGGAGAGGGGGCTCCGGGATGCACAGGGGACCGAGCGCTTGGAGCTGGGGCCTCTCCCCATTGTCTGCAGCCCAGCATCACCAGGGCACCTGACTGGCGCCGGCCGCCATCCTCAGAACTCCTGGCCACAGTGGCCGGCCTTCTATGGGGCAAAACTCCAACTCGCAGTCTATTGTATGACGCTTCCCCACCCTTCTGAAGCTCCCCAGGGACAGCCGGAGTAGAAAAAACAAACAAAGGGTTGAGAAAGGGTTTCGCCCCCACAGCTCTTTTTGCTTCTTCCATGGCCTTCTGGACCTTCACCAAAGGCCACTGAAGGGGCAAGAGTCAAGGGAGGCTGGGGCAGCAGCTAATGAAGTTTTATACTCCTTCCTAAAATATTAAAAATCCCAGGCCAGGCATGCTGGCTCATGCCTGTAATCCCAACAGCACTTTGAGAGGCCAGGGTGGGAGGATCACTTGAGGCCAGGATTTCAAGACCATCCTGGACAACATAGCCAGACCCCTTCTGTACAAAATGTTTATTTTTTTTTCATTAGCCAGTCATGTTAGCAGGTGCCTGTAATCCCAGCTACACAGGAGGCTGAGGAGGGAGGATCACTTAAGCCCAGGAGTTGGAGGTTATAGTGAGTTATAATGCCTCCACTATACTCCAGCCTCTCTCAAAAAAAAAAAACTCTAGTTTCCCATTTTAGTAATTAAAACTGTGCTCAGCGATTCCTCATACAGATGTAGTATGCAGAGGCCCACAGCAGGCTCAGGGTATAGACCACAGTGTGAAAAGTCAGGGAGGAGGGCCTGGGGGAGGATGTGGCTTTGAAAGTGGGACCATAAGGAACCCAGAAACGCTGCCTGCTCCTCACAGAACTGTGCACAGCCCTGAGCTGGGGCCATTGCAGACCCACAGGCTCAGCGTCTGGACTCTCCTCTGCTTGTAGGCGACCAGGGGATTCTGGACAGAGGGGACAAGAACATGGGCACCGTCAGCCCCTAGTGGGCCCAGCACGAGCCCCTCCAGTGCAGTCAAGCTCAGCTTATCACAAGTGCCCTGGGACAGCGAGCGGGTGGGAACTGCTGAGTGCTGTGAAGCTACAAAGTAGGGGATTGGTGTTTGGGGACCTGACACTCTTCCCTTCCAGAAATCCCACATTCCCATCCTGCTGGGAGGTAACCAACAACCCTTACACCTGATCTCATGACGTAACTGCATCGAGTTTACCAAAAAGCAGAGATGCTGGGATGCCTCCCCAGCCCATCCGAGCCCGAATGCCCAAGGCTGTGCTTCACAGCTCCACGCATCCCACAGGCCTCCTCGCTGCCTGCCATGGGCAGCCCTGGCACATCAGACTGGCCCTGCCATGGGGATCTTTAAACTGTGGAACATCAGAGAAAACCAAAGTGCCCAGACCATGGGGCGGGGGGGGGGGGGGGGCTGTGCAATGAACATTTGATATGAATTTTTTTATCTTTTTTCAATGACACAAAACACAGTGTTACTTTTAGGTTGTATATTCATCGGTGATGGCGTAATCAAACTTGTTGTCGTAACTAGATTGTGGTTAAGAGTGAAGGAGCCGTGTCTGTGAGCGCACGTGGGCTCCTAAGCACACCTTGATCACTGCAGCATGCTGCTGGGTATCGGAGGTCTGCGTTGTAATGACAACTGTCTCCTGAGCACCTGGGAAGGCTGCGCTAGACTGCGTGTGGTCAAAGGCCACTGTGGGTATAGACCTTCTGAAAACAACGAGAACAGAGTGGTGGCCACGTGCGGCGGCAGAGAGCACCAAGCACAGGCTCCACGGCTGCTGTGCTGGTCACAGGACGAGACTGCCCGGCAGGAGACCTGCTCACAGAGCAGGAGCCACGCACACTGCGTCTCCACGGACAGGCCATTCATCAACCAACTCGCTCCACAGCACCGGGCCTGCAGGGTGTTTGCTGTAGCTGACTCACAGCTTGGGGCCTCGCATCTAATCTACCAGCTTTCAGGACCAGAGCTGAGTAGCAATCTCTGGTAGGCAGCCCTGAACTTTAATGAGCTGGCTTCTCAGGCAGGGCTCCTGTGGGCACGCGCTCTGGGCCTGGGAGGCGTCTATGTGTCTGCATGTTTGTGTGTGTGTCTGTATGTATGTATGTGTGCACATGTATGTGTGTGCATGTACGTGTGTGTGTGTGTGTACACCCAGCAACAGTGTAGGTTTCTCTGCAACAAATTGGAGTCACACTGAGCACATGGAAAGAAGGATGAAGGGACAAATGACAGGGGGCTCAGAATAGCTGTCGGGTGCCTCTGCTGGGCCGGTTAGGGACAAGGCTCACTGCACAATGGAGAGAGGCTTTGAGAAGAGGAGGCACAGATGACAGTGTGGACCTGGAGACAGAAACCAGACGGGCTGCAGGGCCTGGCCTGGGGATGCTCTGGAAATGAACCCGAATGCCAAGGGTCACCTTGACCTCCTTCTGCAAGCTGTAGCTTGGCCACTCTGGCAGCTCTCAGGTGGTCAGTTGACCACATGAAGGACTTTGTCCTGTCTGGGCTAAAGGCATGGAAGGGAGCTGCTGGGTTCCTGGGCCCAGCCCTTCCTCTGTGGACATCTCGCTCCTTCCTTCTCTGGGTGCCTCACAGGAAGCCCAGCCCCAGCCGAGTCTATCCTGGGTCCAGGTTCTCCAAATCAGCAGCCTGGAGACAGTGCCCAGCCCCTGCCAGCAAAGGCACCCTTTGGTCATAATCAACGACTGACCTCTTCACAACTGTGCTTATTTTAAGGTCCCCTCTGTAATAGAAAGGTCCTCTCTATGATAGAAAGGTCCTCCCATAATAGAAAGGTCCCCCTATAATAGAAAGGACCCCCTACAAAAGAAAGGTCCCACTGTAATAGAAAGGACCCCCTATAAAAGAGAGGGCCCCCTATAATAGAAAGGTCCCTCTATAAAAGAGAGGTCCCCCTATAATAGAAAAGTCTCCTCTGTAATAGAAAGGTCCCCCTATAATAGAAAGGTCCCCTCTGTAATAGAGAGGTCCAGCTTTTTAACAACTCCCACCAGTTTCTGGCACAGGCAAAGACCATTCTCCCTTCTGGAGTCCTAATTAGTTCCTTAAGGGCCCTCACCGCTCTGCCAAGACGGAGCTACACGGGAAGACTTGCAAACACTTGGGAAGCAGCCCTGCAGGTCCCCAGTGCCCAGGGCCCCACACCTGCACGTCCCTGTTCTTTTTCCACCAATGGATTATTTAGCCGGTTACATGTTTCAGTAGCAGAAACCTCTTAAATTTCTCTCCCTGCGTATCTTCTAAACAACACTACAAGCTTTACGAAGCATCCACTCAGTTCCAAAACGTCATTCGCCATCCCGGTACCCAAAGGCATCTAGAGTTCCCCTCTCCTTGTTTACGCTCAAAGTGTTTCAAAGGGAATTATGTGACATGACCCTCTTCTGAATCTCCTCCCAGCCCACCTGCTCCCCAACACCCCAGAACTGACCATGCTGGCTTCTAATGGAAACACACGTCACACAAACTGGTAACACAGGAAGGCTACAGAAAGAACACTTGGCTTACATGTGTTTGGGGGTGTCCACACTTAGAGTTGGGTGGGAGAGAGCCCCTCAGCCAACTATGCCCCTACGTGACCCTGCCACCCCCAGCCAGGCCCGGCCAGGGGAGACTGGACACATGACATCCTCCCAGCATGACAATCACTCCCTTTCCCCCCCGCCCCTGACCTGGGGCCTGGTCCTCCTGAAGGACACCTGCTGCACTCTAATGTCCACCCTCCCAGCCCCAAATCAAAAGCATCTGCAGACAAACGCACCAAAGAGGGCGGCCTGGATGGAAAGAAACAGACCTCGCCACTTTCCTGACACCCAGTCTGAGGAGTGTGGCTGGAACTCGTACTGGGAGCTAGCGCTGAGGCCCATCTTCGTTGCGCCCCAGACCCCTCATACGTCTTTCCTCTTGGCTGTCTCTGTAGCCACTAATAACGTCACGTAGGTCCTCCTGACACGTGATCAAGTATCAGTCCCCTCCGCTCCCCACCTAAGAGCCTGAGGGGATGCGTCACGGCAAGGTGTCGGCATTGAGCTGCCTCCTAATTGCAAGGAGGAACATTGCACCTGCTCTGGGATGACCAGGCAGGGCTCCTGCAGTGCATGCTGGGCCCCGTCCCCTCAGGTAGCAGCTCCCGGCAGAACTCCCCCGAGCTGCCTGGTCCGGTGCTCTCAGAGATCCAGTCTCAAGTTGGACTTTTCTAAAAGTGAAAAGGGGAGACTGTCCACACCTACTGGGGGCAGCACCTCAGAACTACGTGGAAATGCTTCTTGCTCAAGATTGCATTTGTACAGAAAAGGGTGCTGGTCACATAATTTTACCTAATATGATTTGGGATATTAAAATGTCTCATTTCTTTGTACAAGCTCTCATTCACGCATGTACGATAAGTGGTGCTGACTCTATCAGAACATCTCACGCGATGCCCTGAGGGCTTCCCAGCTGACTGTTTATTTAAGTGCCTGGCCTGGGACAGGACCGTCATGACAGCCAACGGGGGCTCCTTCCTGGGATCCAGACTGGTGCCTCCAACCGTACTCTCCGTGTCCCCACGTCAATGTCTAACAGATACCTCAAAATCTCCAAGCTCCAAATGAAACATCTGCTCTTTCCCCTGAAACATATGCTTCCCACCACACCCCCAGCTCAGCTAGTGGCAGCGCCCAGCTTCCTGCTGGTTCTGGCCACAGTCCTTAATCCCCGGGGACTCCTCCTCTCTCCCTACAATTCCAACCCCCAACAGCACCTTTCTAGCTCTCCAGCTCCCCGACACAGATCTTGGGAGGAGAGAAAAGCCCATTTTCTCTGTCCTGGTCCTTGAACCCAGGACCCAGCATCCTCCCATGAGCCAAAGTCCCTGAGAGTCCAAGTACACACGCACGCTGTGTGGTGCCAGGTAACCAGGAGGCCAGAGCTGGCTGGAGTCCTGGGAGAACGTGGCTCCAAGGGAGAAAACGGCACATGATCCAGGCTGCTGGCTCTCAAGTGGACTCGGCTGGGACATGTCCCCCCAAAACCTGCACACGGAGCTGTTACACGGCACTGGTCTTGATCTGGAGCCAATGGGCAAGGGTTCTCTAGGCGTCGGTCCCTCCCCTCCAGCCGCCCAGTGGACACGAGACGGGGGGAGGCAACGTCCTCCCATCACAGCTGCACCGACTGCACCATTTTAGAGTCCCCCACCTCAAGGTAAGGATCTTTAAATGGGAAAAAAAATTCCAAAAAGAGGAGAAAATGGTCTAGATCACCTGATAATGATTGCTTCTGCTGCTCTGCTCCAGAACGCTGACTTCCTGGGACTTGGGAGGGGGAGAAGCAATCTCTGCAACAAAGAATGGTTTTCAAGGCATAAGTGACAAAAATCAGGCGACACAGTCCAGGAATCCTGATTCTTAAAGAGCCATCTTTGCTTTTATGTAGTATCCCTGTCATAAGGTAACCCTTAACTGTAAGTAGACTAAAAAAAACTTCCCTGGAGATCACATACATCTAGAACTTTTTCTAGTTAACTGGAAATGTAGAAAACTAACTCAAAATCAGTTCCTTTCTTGACACGTTACTTTTACCCAGAGACAAGACGAATCCACGGCTTCAACAGCTAACCAAGAACAGAAGCACTGGGCCAGTGGGGAGAGGGGCTTGACTTGGCCACAATTATTTTGGTTAAGATACTTGGTCAATGCCTGAAAATACTAATGAATAAATATTCACACATGGGCAACTCGGAGAGACGCTGTGCTCGATTATCAGCGGGAACAGCTCATGTTTTGTGGAGTCTTTAAAACCCTGAAGCATGTGATTAGGAAAACACCAGAAAGCGGCCGTGGGATAATCAAGAGAATGGGGCTGCCAAGAACAGGCTTCTAAGGTTAGTGAAAAGAGACGTTCTCAGGCCCCTCATCAACAGCTCATTGCTGCAAATCTTTCCCGGGAACTTGTTTGCCAGGCAGCGTGTGAGGGCCGGGTCTCCCTTAAGGAGGAGTGATGTACTCAGCCTTGGGAGCCCAAGCCACCTCTGCCTAGCGATGTTGTCTGCAGAGGCGCCCCCTCCCCACTGTGACTGTGGGTCCGTCTCAAGGCAGAAGAATGAGATGTTACATACAGCAAGACTCCAAAAGCAGGTCTGGTCTCCCAGCTTCTTCCCCCCCACCCCCCAAAAGTGGAAGAAGAATAGATTTCTTGCTGAGGTTTCATTAAACTTGAATCTAGTTGAGTTTGGAGGAAATTATCCCCAGTGTGTTAAAATGTCTCCACACATGTTAAGGTGGAAGCCTTTGAAGAAAGAGAAAATATTGGAGGGAGAAAAAAATGATTTAAAACTTTCAGACTTCCACCTGACTTTCTTTAAGCTTTAGACCAAAAAATAATAATAAAGTAGATTTTTACTATTAACTTACTCCTAGAATATTCCTAGTTCTGGAATTCCTCCGTCTTCTAAAATTTATCCAAAAACTAATCACCGCTGATCGCTAAGTTATCCCCCGTGTGGGTGCATCTGGCCCTTCCCCCCACACTGCCACGCCCAGGCCTCTCAACCTCCCACCTCGTACTCACCTGCGCTCTTCCATTCATCAGAACTATAGCCGTAGTTTTCATTCCCACTTTTTAACTTTGTCTCAACCGGTCCTGTGTTTGTCTTCACAGTTGCAGATTTCCTAGAATTAGACCATTTTTAAAAGTCCCATGTTAGTCGGCAGGGGGCGCCTGGTGCATGTGGACACACCCACTGCTCCCTCCTGAACGTGGGGGAGCTGTCGGCCCTGTCGCTGGCTTCTGTGTGGCAGGGGGGACAAAGGCCTACTGGGCAGACGTTCCCATCATAGGGAGAGAGAGCACTTTGTCATGAGAGGTCCATGGACCCCACTCCCTCGCGGGCCCCACTCCCTCAGAAACCACTGACTAAATAAAGCAGGGCTGAGCCAGCAGTGACCCACCAGCCAAATCCACCCACCACCTGCTTTCAGAAACAAAGTTTTCCTGGAACGCCTGCTGTTTACATAGTATCTGTGACTGTTAGAACAGCAGGGTAGTTGTGACAGACACCACATGGCCCACAAAACTAAAAATATTTACTATGTTGCCCACTATAGAAAAAGCGAGCCAAGTGCTGAAACACAGCAAAAATGGCTACAGCTTCTTGGGGTAGGAAGTTTGGCAATGGACAGCCAAATAACTATAAATATTCATACTTGACTTCTAAGAATTTATTCTAAGGAAATAAGCTAAGGTGCAAAGATTTACTTGTAAGAACATTAATTCCTGACCTATTTATAAAAGCAAAAACTGCAAAGAACTCAGGTGCCCAGCAATAGGGGCTGGTGAAGTGAGTGGTGGTGCGTGTCTAACGTGGAGTTCCAGGCCGCCCGTAAAAACGAGCACAGGCCGAGCCTTCAAGCACTGCGGGGGGGGGAGTGTGACCTGGCACGCCTACTTTGGGAAACTATGGCGGCAACCTCTGAAGCCAGGTATCTGCTGGCCCGGCTTTCAGGACTAGATACAGTCTCACTTGGCATTGGGGGTGGGGGGTGTTGGCTCTGAAACCCCACAGATACCAAAATCTGTGGATGCTCCAGTCCCTGATATAAAATGGCATCGTGTTAGCATATAACCTACACACATCCTCCTGTATCCTTTAAACCATCTCTAAATTACTTGTAATATTTAGTATAATGTAATGTTATGTAAATAGTATTTTTTGTATTATTTTTATTGTTGTATTCGGGTTTTTATTGCTTTTTTCCCAAATACTTTCCATCGGTTGTTGCTTGAACCAGCAGGTGTGGGATCTGTACATACAGAGGGCGGCTGCTTGTGCCCAGCAGGACAGACAGAAATGAGGGCTCATGCTCCCTACAGGAACGCTCAGTGGTCCCCACCTGAAGACGGTCCAAACACCCATTTCAAATGAAAGTGAAAAGCGAATTGCATAGATGCCCAGAATGTGATATTATGTAACCATAAACCACTTCCACCCACTTGCCACAGAAGGGACCAGTCTAATGTGTGAAGTTCAAAAACACAGGCGTGAATGAGTACACACAGCATGATGCCACTCGCATGAGGTTTATCTGAATCTAACCTCTAGGGATGTGGGAAAAGGCAAAAGAATGTCGTCCCTGGAGTCTGCTCTCATGAACTTCAGCCGTCCAGGCCCAGGCTGTGTGCTTTGTGAACATTCATCGGGCTGGACACCTGTGATTTTCCCACTTTTCTGTAAGTCCATTTCAATTAAAAACTTCATCAAACCAATGAAACTAAATTTCTAGTTCCAGGACTGGCCTCCTCTCCTTTTTACAAATCCTTCTCCCAACTCTATTCCAGTACCTCTCAATGTCAAGTGAAAGGGGCAAGCAATGCTGAATATGACACAAATTTCATACAATGCAGATGTGTCCCTCTCTGTGGGTACGTGCATGAACACACGTGTGCACAGGGCACTTACGTACTTGGGTAACAGTAATTACTACTGGACAATAGAGCGGTGAATGATTCTAAAATCCCTTCTTAAACCTATCTTTATATTTAGTATTTTTCTACAATAACCATGTACTCATTCTATAAGAAAAAATATGTATGTTACTTTAATACAAAAGAAGTCTCCAAACAGCTGGAGTTAACAGTGCAGACACGGGAAGGGTAAGGCAGGGGGAGGTGACCCGCCAGCTGGCCTCTCCATCTTTCTCAGGCTGCACAGGGCCTGGGGCCAGGCCCGGAAGCAGGACTGCGCAGTCACACTCCAACCTGTCTACTATCCGGCAGGAGAGATCATGAATATTATATAACCTCTCTGTATCTCAGTTTCCTCAACTACAAAATACAAAAATAGCCTCATAAAATCATTGTGAGAATTAAGTAGGATAAAAACATCCACAAAGCTTAGAACAGTACCTAGCACGCACAGGGGGTGCGCAGTGGAGACGCTACCGCTGTCAGCCTGCTGTTTTTATCAGTGGTGGTGTTTCTCTGTACCCATTATCTCCAAGAGCTAAGTAAGATCGCCTTACTATGCTTTGAAATCACCTACGGCCCCAGGAAAGAGAAATAAAAGATACAGTACAGTCAATAATAATGAGCAGCATCAGGAAAGCCAGGATAAACACCAGGGCCAGCTTCCTGCCCCGCCCAGGCCCTGGTCAGGCCTCCCAGGAGGCGCGTCTTCAAACCGAGCGGAGTCCTCCCTCCAAGCTCCCTGACCACCAGGGTCACAGGGGAACGCTCAGTATCTGTCTAAGGTGACCATGCACATTCCTGCACACCCTGTAGCCAGAAGGCATTTTAAAATCTCAGCACTTAAAAAATCTAAATTATGTAATAAAATCCTGAAAGCTGAGATGCGTCGTTCTAAAGAATCTCAGCAAACCACTCGCCTCGGTGCAGGTGACTTTGGAAACGGTGAGGAGGGAACGTGGCTCCTGAATACAGTTCTGGAATAAGTCCTCCACTCCGTTGCCTTAAAGGTGCTTGTAGCTACTTCTCGGTAGCCGGGAATGAGAGGAATTTTCAATCCTGCCCCCCACACTTGGTTAAACAAACCGGCTGATCTGTGCCCCTGGGCAGTTCCGTGCGCCTGGCAAGGTCCGGCTGGGCTCCCTGCTCCCGCCCGGGAAAGCCCGACAGGGCCTCAGCTCTAGGCTCACCCAGAGCAGCAGGAGCGGCGGCAGGCTCGGTGCACAGTGCCCTCTTGTGGACAGACTTGCTAATGCCCAGCACTAAGGAAACCTTTTCCTTAGGGAGCCGGAACAAGTCCAAGTCAGACAGAGCCAAGCTTCCACCGTGCTCCCTGTGAGGTGTGATTGGGTAGGTGTTGTTTTCACTACTCACATTCAAATAACTTAAATCCTAAAATCCCACGGTGGGGGGGGGGGGGGGGGGCATGGGTTTGTTTTTTTGTTTTTTTTTTATAAAAATTTTTTTTTTTAAAAAATAAAATTTTTAACATTTATAAA